>QLTV01000419.1:5099204-5111118 GCA_003457575.1 Thermophis baileyi
GAGAGAGGGGGGGGTGCATGCACACCCCGCGGGACTGCCTCGGCTCCTCTGGGCTCTGCCTCTGCAAGCGTTTTCAAACGCGCGCCTGCCTCCGAGGAAGAGAAGGGGCGCCTCGATCCCTGCCTCGCCGCCCCATCGCAGGCACGAGCGCTTCAAAACGCTGGCAGAGGCAGAGCCCGGAGGAGCCGAGGCAGTCCCGCGGGGTGTGCATGCACCCACATCTCTCTCGCTCTCGCTCTCCCGGCCAAAAAAGTGCCCGCAGCAAAAAGAGCGCCTCCCGGCATGCCCCCCCCTTTCCCCCCGGAAAGTAATGGGGGGGCTTATTTTCGGGGGGTGGCTTATTTCAACGCATGTCCCGAAAAGCCCTGTTGGGCTTATTATCGGGACATGTCTTATTTTCGGGGAAACACGGTACCTCTTTGCAAAATTTATGTGACACTTGTAAAGCATATACTAGAGGATTAGTTATGACATATTGTGGAAAACAGAAGATACAAATGAGAAAAAAACAAAAAGAGATGGAAGAGGAATATAAAAGACTAGAAAAAGAACTACAAAAATACCCACAAAATAAGATACTTAAAAATAAAATGGACCTACAGAAACATAAAATAAATATTATTGAAAGCGAAGAACTTGCACAGAAAATAAAACAGACAAAACAGAACTTTTTTGAAAATGCAAATAAGCCAGGACGTTGGTTGGCTTATAAAATTAAGAAGGAAAGAGAAAAGAAATTAATAAATCATCTGATAGATCCATAGGGAAACTTACACTATCAAAACAATGGAAAAAAGAAAATCATGGCAGGACGGCTGAAGAGACTACTGAGTGAATTTATTCATACGGATCAAAACGGTTTTCTACCTAAGAGACAGATAAGGGACAATATGAGAATTGTGTTAAATAAATTGGAATATTATGAAGTTCATCCAGGAAAACAACTTGGACTACTCTTCTTAGATGCACAGAAGGCTTTTGATAACGTCACATGGAAATTTATGACTTTGCAACTAGAAATGATGAATTTTGGAGGAAATTTTTTGAATATGGTAAAAACAGTTTATAACAAACAAATAGCGAAAGTGATGGTAAATGGTGAACTGACGGAAAAAATCAAGATAGAAAAAGATACTAGACAGGGATGCCCTTTATCTCCATTACTATTCATTTTAACATTGGAAATATTAAATAGAGAAATAAGAGAAGATAAAGAAAGAACACATAGAAAAAGGTACCAGACAAGGATGTCCTTTATCTCCGCTATTGTTTATTTTAACTTTGGAGATAGTAAATAAACAAATAAGAGAAGATAAAGAAATAACAGGAATGAAAATTAGAAAAGAAGAATATAAATTACAAGCTTTTGCAGATGATTTAGTATTTATCATGGAAGATCCAATGGAGAGTGGCCCTAAAATCTTAAAACAAATAGAACAATATGGAGAAGTGGCAGGGTTAAAAATGAATAAAGAAAAAACCAAAATGATAGTGGAATGTCAACTTTCATGCAGGACAGAACCACCATGCAGTTTTCCAAGGTTCAACAAAAAATTTAGCAAGCATAAACTGAGAATTCTAAGATATAATTCAATCAAAAGTAACCTTGTCCAACCTTACTAGAGCAACTGATACTTACTAGAGCAACTGGGATTATTCATTCATTTTCCATTAGTTCTTAAAACAATGGGAGTAGCTTCCAAGGAAATTGATTATAGTTTTCCATTTTGATATATTATCATGTATTATCTTTGCTAGTAGGTAATGATTTGTGAAGCGAAATTCTATTAGTCTTTTATTTAACATCAAGGGCAAAAATTCAATTGAAAGTAATTCAAACAGAGGAAAGTTAATTCCTATTATCCATAAGAAAAGGTATGTTGGTACTGGCTTAGTATAATAAGATTAAAGAGAGAGATAAGGAGCACAAGAACAAAGATTAAATAGCCGAGAACAATTGCCTTGGATATAAAAGTGGAGTCACAGCAGCCTAGTTGTTGGCAAAATTTTTGGATTCCCTGAGATAATTCCCCAAGACGCAAAGTATCATGAAGTGGTTGATCCTGGCATTAGTTTGCGTCCACCTGTCAGAAGGTTTTCATAAGTGAGTATCTCAGCTAAGACCATACATTAAATGAAAATAGGATTGAAACAATCTAAAGCACATCACTTTTAGTCAAAAAATAATGGCAAAATTATCTTTTTATCATTCTATTAGTATTCCTGCTTCTTCACTTAATCTCGTTTGTGCAGTACTTGTTCGATGGGATATTATTGTTTTTAGTAACAAAAATATTAAAAATATGCAGATACTTGTGATAGTGAAGGATATTCTGGCTATCTTTCTTGGTACGTAGAATCATTCTGAAGAAAGGAAAATCCATTCGTGAAAATATGAGAGAAAAGGGAGTATTGGAAGAATTTTTGGAAAAATACCATATTGATCCTGGATTAAAATATCAGTTCAATAAATTCAGTGCTACATATGAACCAATGACCAATTATTTGGACGTGAGTATTTAAACCACAGAAATCTTTATTTTCCTCTCCTTCATCTGACTTTGTAACTCTAGCATTTAAGTTTATTATTGGCACATTGTGATAGCTCTTCTCAGAACCAATCAATAGGATGTTATTTATGTATAATGAAGTATCACTTAATTATTTCTCCTTTCTCCTATGAGCAACTGTAAATTGACTGCTGATGCCTGAACTCAGGAAAGAACATAATCCATTTATTTATTTAAGTCTATTTTGATGCTACCTGATTATTCAGCAACATATTTTGCAGATTATTATTTTTTGCTGATTATTATTCAGGAAAAAATAGTTCTCTGTATTTTTTAGTCTCATGTGATTGGACCACTGTTTTCTGACAATAATACCTAGATATGCCCATCTTGTTAAAGAGCAACTTAATGGAAAATGTATTTGGGATAGTTTTTTTTTACTATGACTGGTGAGCATTATGGGTTAGGGATGCAATTTCTCTTTATTGATTTACTCCGATTGAATAAAAGACAGCAACCAGGCAAGCAGTCCATGCATAACTTACTCTGAAAGAAGCGAGGTAGTCTACAACTGGAATAATAAATCCATTTACTTCTGAGTAAGTCACATTGGATCCAAACACTATGTTTGATAGTAACAAGAAGCCTTGGTTTAAAGCATCATACAGTACAGTGTACACTCTTCAATGAACACGTAACCAAAGTTTGGTTTATTTGTTCATTTCATACTCACTAAAAAGACACATTACCCTTCAGATTTTAAAATGTTTTTCTCTTTTTCATGGAGAATGGGTAAGGTGAGAATAGAAAAAAAAATTGTTTCCTAGGGCTGCCAAGATTTGGGCTGCAAAAATCTGGAGACTGTTAGACAGCAAAAACCAGTGCACTGTGCCTCTTTGCTGTCATTTTGTAGTCACAGAGATACTTTTGAGGTCCCACTAGATGGCAACATTTCAGAGAAGGGACTGGAGGATGTCTCTCCTATTTGATCTCAAGGATGGGCAGGTACTGTCAGGGAGAGGTAGTTCCCTACTTATTTAGTTACTCCAAAGTTTTTGTGAAACCTGTCTCATAATTATTTTCATTTGACAGTCTTTTTACTTTGGAAAAATAACCATTGGGACACCACCACAAGATTTTCTTGTTGTTTTGGATACTGGCTCTGGTGTTCTGTGGGTACCTTCTACATATTGCACAACAGAGGCCTGTGGTGAGTAGTCCACTCCCTTGCTGAACATTTTGAATGTTTGCTTCTAGAGCAAATATTTATTTTTGTCAAAACCAAATATATTTCCCCTTATTTTAAACCATTTATACCTTGTCCAACCTTTTCTGGGTTGCGGACCCCAACTCAGCCTTCCAGTCAATGAGTGGATCACTGAAGGGAGCAAAGCTGAAAATTGGGCTCTTTTTTTTACCATTTTCGGTGCTTTGAGGGGGTAAAAGTAGGAATTAAACAATTTTACTTGATTATGCTCTAACCCTAACCCTTATCTTTTTTTTAAAAAATTGAAAATAGTTGGTGCATACAGTACAGTATTGGATTTCCCATTTCATAACTGTGTATTTCATTTGCCAGGGCAAAAATGATTATGAGAAAAAAAAATTCAAAATTCTAAGTGTGTGACTGGCCCCAAATGAGAGTCATGATCATATAAAGGTTTTTCACTGGAAGAGCACTTCCTAATACCTTGGGGGGTTATTTTAAAATGCTGAAAGTTGCCATGTTGCCCATAGTTTTGCTTTGATTTGGGTCTACAAAAGAGGACATCTTGACCTGTACTAATAAGGATGTTTCTTATGCATGTCTTTTTGAAAAATGAGTCTTTCAAACTCTTTCTACCCCGTTGCCATTTCAGTGTGAGCAATTAAAAATTTGATGTGGACTTTTCCTACAACATGAGAGAATGAAAAAGTGTGGGCTGGTAGTGAAGTAAAGTACAGTTTTGTTGTGATTTAAGTATAGAGAAAAAGATCTTTCACTACACATAGAGGAAAGCTTCTACTCTATTTTTTTCTTGTTTTGTTGTAGAAAACCATCATGTGTTTGACCCAAAACAGTCATCTACTTATTACAGCAATAATGAACAAACTTACTACCTGAGATATGGTTCTGGTAGCTTGAGTATAATGCTAGGTTATGATACTGTGCAGGTGAGTGGATTTTAACCAAGTTGTTAGTCATTAATTCCTTAAATATGCTACACTGATTAATTCATTAGAATTAGCTCTTATGTATTTACATTTATTAACTGTTTTAGGGGACCAATGCATAAAATAAGCATTAAAATGACCATAAGTCTAAAGAGAATAAACATAATGGAAGTAAATTGGTATCATAATAAAAGCTATAGAAACAGTGTTCTGATTAAAATAACATACTAACCTAACACTGAATGTCCAACATCAGATTAACCTTCACTATTTCTTAAATGGATGCAAGGAAGGGACTAGCAAAGTTTCCAGGGAGAGGGTGCTAATACAAAAACTCTGGTCTTGTAGTACTCACCAGCTCTATGGTTTTTTTGGGTATAATGTCAATAAAATAAAATAACCTTGAAATCTTGTAAGGATGAATTAGGGCAATCAGTTATCTGCTACCATTGGTGTTCATAACTGGCATAGTTCCTAAAGACGATAGAATGCATTCGGGACAATGACCCTTAATGAGATTCTTCCACATCTTTATCATATAATCGGGGTATCTCTCATCAGCATCTGCAGGGGAGTAAGAAAAAAAGGCAATGTAACAGAAATGCAGCAACAAAAACACAACGTCTTGATTCTTTTATCGCTTCCCCCAGACAATACCGTTTTCACATATGGATAACCTCAACTTTTAGCAAGCCACCACTGCCCTTGCTAGACAGTGACAAGCCATTCCCATGCTATTGCAAAGAAAATGATATGGAAGTCACCAGAAATCAAGCTTGACTTGAACAAGACATTATGCTCACCATACTGTATATCTTTATTATAGAATTGCAGACTCATTATCTTTATGATAAAGATATGCAAATTTCAAGAGAAAGCGCAGAGTTGTTGCAATGCTATGAACTACAAGTGAAATCCATTTTTCAATCTTCTCTAAAGCCTGATTTAATCCTAAATGTTTAATCTCATAACACTTCCTCCCCACTATAGAGTCCAAGGTAGTGTATCTCTTAACTCCTCCTATTGGGACCTCCCTCATTTCAGCTGTTGATTCTATTCTATTAGTATTCATATACTAAGGATTACTTGATTCACAGTATGAGTATATGAAGAAGATTTGTACCCTCATTTGTACCTCTAATTATATTCTTATCTCACAGTTGAAATTGTGAAAAGTTGAATTTTCACAGCCTTTAAAAACATGGTTCTCAGTGGAGTGAGCAGTTGAGTGAAGGATGTGTATGTCAATGGGGGAACCTGAGATGGGTGGATATTCAGCATTAATGCACAACAATCTGTACTCAGTTTACTTCATTGTTATTTTGTAATTTTATCCAACAAGTTGTTTTTTTTTAACTTTCTGGCCATATTTTATGGTGAAAATGATCCTAGGGTTGTTTACTCTATACAAAAAGACCACAAGCAGATGAGAAGCTATAGCTAATACTCTTTCTTTTGCCCATTTTTTCTCTTTGCTCTCAGCCAACCAACTGTTCAGTATGGAGGAGAACTGATATTGGGAGGCATTGACCCCCAGATGTACACTGGGGAAATTACATGGGCCCCTGTGACTGAACAGGCTTACTGGCAGATCGGTATAGAAGAGTAAGTGATATTTTTTCTTCCTGATTTATATCTGATTCCATTTTATTTGAATGAGCTGCTTCTTCACCCTTTATAAATGATAGAAGGATATTCCTCTCACCCGTTGCTTAAGTGAATTAAAGTTTTGGCAAAACTGATTAATCCAATACTTATTTGCTACTTCTAAATATGTTTGTGGGAAGGAAAACAGGCCTTCTTCTGCCTAGGATACAAATTTGGAAAACAGAGGGGCATATCACTTCTCACCATCCACCCATCCAGCTAGCTAGCCAGCCAGCCAACTCCTCAATTGGCTAGTACTGTATCTGCCATCCTTGGGTGGAGTGCAGATCACTATGTAACATATTGTAACAATAGCAATAGCACTTAGACTTATATACTGCTTCACAGTGCTTTACAGCCCTCTCTAAGCGGTTTACAGAGTCAGCATATTGCCTGTAACAATCTGGGTCCTCATTTTACTGACCTCAGAAGGATGGAAGACTGAGTCAACCTTGAGCCGGTCAGAATTGAACTGCTGGCAGTTGGCAGAATTAGCCTGCAATACTGCATTCCAACCACTGCACCACCATGGCTCTTATTGTAAATATAAAACCAACAAACAGTTCAATGAGCAAGTTGCAATCAGCAGCAACAATAATAGTATCAATATTCATAACATCAAATCATCTTAATAAATCTACTTATATAAAGAGTAGTATTATAGTAATGTTTTATTTCTAAGAATAATAAAATATCTTAAAATAATTGATTAAAAAGGCTTCATCATCGAAAAGAATGAGATGTAAGTGTCAAGTGAGTCTGTTATTAGGGAAATTTGAAACTACTTCCATCTCTGCATTCAGTGGCTTAGTATTGCAAGCCACAAGTTTAAATAAAAAATAAAGAAAAAGAAAAGAAAAGGTTGCTTTAAATATCAATAATAAATAAAATCGACCATTCCATCAAGAACATGGAATGCCTTATGAGTGTTGGCATACATTTATGAAGAAAATTTGATAAAAACCCATTAGCAATACAATCCTAAGCATGTTTGGTCAAAAGAAAATGCTACTGAATTTAGCAACAATACCGCTGACCAAATATGTTAAATAACTTAATATGCTATGGAGTATGAAATCTATCTAGAAGATACATTCTCTCACACATGACGCTATCTAATATGTGAAGCTCATTCATTTTGTTTTGTTGTTGTTTCATTTGCTGGTAATTGGCTTCCAAAATTTCTAATAGAGATCTTTCCAAGGATCACTTGCAATATTCATACCTATTTTCTTCTATAAATACAGCAGAATGTTTAGTGGATATACTAATTGTAAAATATTGACTAATATTTATGCAATATGCATGGTTATAACTATGGTGTCAATATTTATGGGTAATCCTCCATGAAGTATGGCATCTGCATTTAAGTGTCCCATTGATTCTTAGGTATATGTAACAGTCTTGATCAGCCTTCCTCAAATGGATGCCTTCCACATTTGTTGGACGTTAACAATCCTGAGCCATCATGGCCTTTGTGGGCTATGCAGTCAGTAATGGCTGATTAAAGGCTGTATGTAGATTAAGAATCCATAGGCTTTACTTTATTTTACCACTTGTAGTCTGCTTTAGTTGTTTGTAACGGTTTTAGTAATATTCTGTGTTCTTACTGTTTCTATAGATTTGCTATTGGCAACAAGGCTACCGGCTGGTGCAGTGAAGGCTGCCAGGGCATTGTAGACACGGGAACATTTTTGCTAACTATCCCACAACAATATTTAACTGATTTCCTTCAGGCTGTGAATGCTGCTAACGATGGTTCAGTAAGTAGAGGAAAGAATCTTGAACCAGTTTTGTGATTGTTCAGGGAACTGTTACCATTACAACTAGAGAAATCTATTAATTTTGATGTCATGCAGTTCCCCATTTTCTTGTTCTAATGTTTGTTTTGGCTGATTTCCACAATAGGATGTGAACTTGTTTTTGTTTTTTTATCTGCATGAACATTTATATGCATTTTGGGATATTTACTCCAAAATAACAGAGGGTGGGGGTGTTGCATGCTATTCCTTACAATGTACCTTTTTGTGCACACTTGAACATGGTTGAGCTAGAACAATATAAAACACAATTTTTAAAATTACAAAAAAAGAGTTTTGCTAGTGGTAAGTAAGCTCAGAAGTATAAAATGTAAGTCTACTCAAAAGAATGCAAAAATAATTATTTTTTCTGTCACTCTAGTGGCCATAAATAATCTGAATATCATTTTATTGACCCAAAGACATTTTGCACAGCTTAAAGGCAAGTTTGACAGACTGAAGAAAAGAGATAAGGGTTTATAGTGCTGCTGTAACCTGGCCAACCTCCCTTATTGCCTCAATTTAACCTTCCCTTACATTTGTTCTTTCACAGTATGTGGTGGACTGCAACAATGTCCAGAATATGCCTACCATTACCTTTTCCATTAATGGTTCCCAGTTCCCACTTCCTCCTTCTGCTTATGTCTCCAATGTAAGTATGCTTTTCTAAGTTCTCTGTGCATAGAAAACCAGTTCATTTTAAGATGAATTGATGTTCCATACCTCAATAATAACGTCACATAGAAATAACATTATGCTGATGCTACTTTATTTATAACGAAAATATGTCACTTAATTTGGAGCTATCAAATCTGTAATCCTCCTTCTATAATTCAGTCAGAATACTTGCAGATGACACAGATGGCTGCTCTTGAAGAATCAGCCGCATATTGAAGCACATATAATATGGATTTTGTACCATATCCTTTCAAGCAAACCATAGAAAATTATACTCCTACGCAATTGCATAATAACGTGGAGAACTTGAGTTAGACAATGTTTTTTTTGTCATGTAATTTAATCACAATCCAAATCCAGATTCCATTTAAATATGATTGATGTTCCTTCTTTTCTGCAATAAGGGCACAATCTGAAGCAATTTGTTTCTTTTACAGAACAATGGTCACTGTTCACTTGCAATTGAGCCAACATATGTGCCTTCCTCAACTGGGCAGCCTCTATGGATCCTGGGTGATGTCTTCCTTAAAGAGTATTATTCTATTTTTGACATGGGAAACAACAGGGTTGGTTTGGCACCATCAGCCTAAACGAATTCTAATTTTCTTTCTGGATTAATGGAGCTGATTTTTGGATTCCAACAAAATATTTCAAATTAAATTTGTACAGCAAGTTGAATTTTTCTCAACCAACATATAAAGGTGCTATAAGAAGTGGCAACTGGACTTCGTTTTTCCTTGAAGACATTTCGCTTTTCATCCATGAAGCTTCTTCAGTTTTGACTGAATGGTAGGAAGGATTTATACTCCTTGTAATCATCTGGTCGTTAGCACTCCTTCTGAGATTGTTGAGACCACTTGAAGGTTTCTCTGTGCCCTCAGGATCACCAGAGTAATGCAAATGAACCTTAGGGCAGAATTGGGCAGAATGGGACAACTCGCCACGGCCAACTCCATAATTGTGATAAAGCATTTTGGTAATAAAAGTTTTTTCTAGAAGCATTTTTACCAGGCGGAAACATGTTTTGCAATACTGCCACCTAATGGACTTTGGCCCATTTATTGGATAAGAAGTGGCAACTGGACTTCGTTTTTCCTTGAAGACATTTCGCTTTTCATCCATGAAGCTTCTTCAGTTTTGACTGAATGGTAGGAAGGATTTATACTCCTTGTAATCATCTGGTCGTTAGCACTCCTTCTGAGATTGTTGAGACCACTTGAAGGTTTCTCTGTGCCCTCAGGATCACCAGAGTAATGCAAATGAACCTTAGGGCAGAATTGGGCAGAATGGGACAACTCGCCACGGCCAACTCACTGTGGGATAGCTTGCTGCGAGCCAATTCCACAATTCCATTTACTTATTTAAAATAATTTTAAAAGTTATTTAAATTTTTGTCATTCAGATTTTACTTTGTCTCTCCTTTGGCATCCTTTCTTTAATTATTCTATCGGACATTTTATTTGATATTAGTGTAACTCTTGTCCCGTGGCAAGTTGTTCTGTGGTGAGTTGGCATGGTGAGTTGTCCCAAGGCGAATTGGCTGCAGCAAGTTGGCTGTGGTGAGATGGCCATGGTGAATTGGGTGTGGCGAGTTGGTTGTGGCAAGTTGTCATAGATCCTTCTTGAACTGCTGAAAAGACTGTGTTGTAAACAGGAGATAGGTGGTGTCATATCCCTCCTCCCCTGTTGAGAGAGGGTTGTTCAATCTTAATGTAGATGGTCTCTTTGACCCCTCTTTCAAACCAGTGGTCCTCTCTGTCCAGAATCTGAACTTTGCTGTCTCCAAAAGAGTGGCCTTTGTCTTTCAGATGCAGATGGACTGCTGAATCCTGGCCTGGTGGATTTGTTCTCCTTTGTTGTGCCATGGATTTGTGAAATGGTGGTTTTGTTTCCTCAATGTATAGATTATGTGTATATCTCACTGCATTGTACTGTGTATACCACATTGCTCAGTATGTATCTGGGTGTTTTATCCTTGGGGTGGACAAGCTTCTGCCTTAAAGCAGGGGTGAAATTCAAAATTTTTTCCTACCGGTTCTGTGGGCGTGGGTTGGTGGGCATGGCAGGGGAAGGATACTGCAAAATCTCCATTCCCTCCACACTGATGGATAAACAAATCTTTTCAATCAAATTGTAATTGGTCAATCAGTATATTTTAGGTTGAATATATAACCATAAATCTGTTGAATATATAACCATAAATCTAAAAACTTTTGTGAAATGAAAAATATACTTCCCCTTTCTTATAGGGCATACTCATATGATATATGAAGTGCTCTCTCATTAGCATTTTCTCACTAGCAACTTAAAATATCTTCTAAGGTCACCAACCATTGTTATATCAAAATACAGTAATGGAGAAAGACTTTCTATCATTTCAAAACAGCTGGATGATCCTATAAAAAGAGTACAAGTCTCTAAGGCAGTGGTGGGATTCAAATTTTTTAACAACTGGTTCTGTGGGCGTGGCTTGGTGGTCATGTGACTGGGTGGGCATGGCCAACTCAACGTTACTCATGTCAAGGAGCACTTCGCCCAGCCCCTCCCCTCCCAGCTACTCCTTGTCACCCCGGCCTCAACGTATCTATAGTTCTGTAAAATGTTGTTCACCTTTTTTCAACTTTATTATCTGCATCTACATACTATAGATGTACTTTCATGGACCACTGAAAGGAGGAAATGGCTCACATACTTTGCCCAAGAGTGTGATAGGCAGGTCACAAAACAGGGTTTTGAGGGGCTGCCACAAAGAAGGGGGGGCAATGTATTTTCCAAAGCAGCAGAAGGCAAAACAAGAAGCAATGGATGGAAATTGTACAAAAGCGAGAAGCAACCTAAAACTAAGGAGAAATTTCCTGACAGTGAGAACAATTAACCAGTGGAACTACTTGTCTCCAGAAGTCCTGGGTGCTCCAACACTGAAGGTGTTCAAGAAGAGACTGGACAGCCATTTCTCTGAAATGGGATAGGGTTTCCAGCCTGAGCAGGGGGTTGGACTAGAAGACCTCCAAGGTCCCTTCCAATTCTGTTATTCTATTATCCTATAACCCCAGATCAATTCACCAGTGGAATGGCTTGACTTCAGAAGTTGTGGGTGCTCCATCACTGGAGGTTTTTAAGAAGAGA
>QLTV01000419.1:5140732-5172709 GCA_003457575.1 Thermophis baileyi
AGCGTGCAATACTGCACTCTAGCCACTGCGCCACCGCAGCTCTGTTAACTTTGAAAGGTCACTAAATGGACTGTTGTAAGTAGCAAACTATAGCAATAGCACTTAAGTCTTATATACCACTTCATAGTGTTTTACAGCCCTCTCTAAGCAGTTTTACAAAGTCAGCATATTGCCCCCAACAATCTGGGTCCTCATTTTACTGACCTCAGGAGGATGGAAGGCCTTGAGCCGGTCAGAATTGAACTGCTGGCAGTTGGCAGAATTAGCCTGCAATACTGCATTCCAACCACTGCGCCACCATGGCTCTTATTGTAAATATAAAACCAACAAACAGTTCAATGAGCAAGTTGCAATCAGCAGCAACAATAATAGTATCAATATTCATAACATCAAATCATCTTAATAAATCTACTTATATAAAGAGTAATATTATAGTAATGTTTTATTTCTAAGAATAATAAAATGTCTTAAAACAACTTATTAAAAAAGGCTTCATCATCGAAAAGAATGAGATGTAAGTGTCAAGTGAGTCTCTTATTAGGGAAATTTGAAACTACTTCAATCACTGCATTCAGAGGCTTAGTATTGCAAGTCACAAGTTTAAATAAAAAATAAAGAAAAAGAAAAGAAAAGGTTGCTTTAAATATCAATAATAATAAATAAAATCAACCATTCCATAAAGAACATGGAATGCCTTATGAGTATTGGCATACATTTATGAAGAAAATTTGATAAAAACCCATTAGCAATACAATCCTAAGCATGTTTGGTCAGAAGAAAATGCTACTGAATTTAGCAACTATACCGCTGAACAAATATGTTAAATAACTTAATATGCTGTGGAGTATGAAATCTATCTAGAAGATACATTCTCTCACACATGAAGCTATCTAATATTTGAAGCTTATTCATTTTGCTTTGTTGTTGTTGTTACATTTGCTGGTAATTGGCTTCGAAAATTTCTAGTAGAGATCTTTCCAAGGATCACTTGCTTCTATAAATACAGCAGAATGTTTAGTGGACATACTAATTGTAAAATATTGACCAATATTTATGCAATATGCATGGTCATAACTATGGTGCCAATATTTATGGGTAATCCTCCATGAAGTATGGCATCTGCATTTAAATGTCCCATTGATTCTTAGGTATATGTAACAGTCTTGATCAGCCTTCCTCAAATGGATGCCTTCCACATTTGTTGGACTTTAACAATCCTGAGCCATCATGGCCTTTGTGGGCTATGCAGTCAGTAATGGCTGATTAAAGGCTGTATGTAGATTAAGAATCCATAGACTTTACTTTATTTTACCACTTGTAGTCTGCTTTAGTTGTTTGTAACGGTTTTAGTAATATTCTGTGTTCTTACTGTTTCTATAGATTTGCTATTGGCAACAAGGCTACCGGCTGGTGCAGTGAAGGCTGCCAGGGCATTGTAGACACGGGAACATTTTTGCTAACTATCCCACAACAATATTTAACTGATTTCCTTCAGGCTGTGAATGCTGCTAACGATGGTTCAGTAAGTAGAGGAAAGAATCTTGAACCAGTTTTGTGATTGTTCAGGGAACTGTTACCATTACAACTAGAGAAATCTATTAATTTTGATGTCATGCAGTTCCCCATTTTCTTGTTCTAATGTTTGTTTTGGCTGATTTCCACAATAGGATGTGAACTTGTTTTTGTTTTTTTATCTGCATGAACATTTATATGCATTTTGGGATATTTACTCCAAAATAACAGAGGGTGGGGGTGTTGCATGCTATTCCTTACAATGTACCTTTTTGTGCACACTTGAACATGGTTGAGCTAGAACAATATAAAACACAATTTTTAAAATTACAAAAAAAGAGTTTTGCTAGTGGTAAGTACTTATGTCTTCAATGTAAGTATGCTTTTCTAAGTTCTCTGTGCATAGGAAACCAGTTCATTTTAAGATGAATTGATGTTCCATACCTCAATAATAACGTCACGTAGAAATAACATTATGCGGATGCTACTTTATTTATAACGAAAATATGTCCCTTAATTTGGAGCTATCAAATCTGTAATCCTCCTTCTATAATTCAGTCAGAATACTTGCAGATGACACAGATGGCTGCTCTTGAAGAATCAGCCGCATATTGAAGCACATATAATATGGATTTTGTACCATGTCCTTTCAAGCAAACCATAGAAAATTATACTCCTACACAATTGCATAATAACGTGGAGAACTTGAGTTAGACAATGTTTTTTTGTCATGTAATTTAATCACAATCCAAATCCAGATTCCATTAAAATATGATTGACGTTCCTTCTTTTCTGCAATAAGGGCACAATCTGAAGCAATTTGTTTCTTTTACAGAACAATGGCCACTGTTCACTTGCAATTGAGCCAACATATGTGCCTTCCTCAACTGGGCAGCCTCTATGGATCCTGGGTGATGTCTTCCTTAAAGAGTATTATTCTATTTTTGACATGGGAAACAACAGGGTTGGTTTGGCACCATCAGCCTAAACAAATTCTAATTTTCTTTCTGGATTAATGGAGCTGATTTTTGGATTCCAACAAAATATTTCAAATTAAATTTGTACAGCAAATTGTATTTTTCTCAACCAACATCCAATCTTAGCCTCTTTACATAGTTTGTTCACTTAAGATCCATTGCTACAAAGAAATAAATTCTAACATACCAAACTGGTGTTTGTAATATTCATTCTTTAACAATATATATATTTTGGATTTCCTTCCACAATATATTGTTTATAATCCACAATGAAATTCATCCTTTTCTCAATTGTTTTTTGTGGTAAGAAAAAAAAATGGAAAAGCTGGTTCAAAATATGGGAGAAATGAAAATGGAAAATAATACATACTAACTGCAAAATGTCATAACTGAGATAAAGCATTTTGGTAATAAAAGTTTTTTCTAGAAGCATTTTTACCAGGAGGGAACATGTTTTGCAATACTGCCACCTAATGGACTTTGGCCCATTTATTGGATCAGAAGTGGCAACTGGACTTTGTTCTTCCTTGAAGACATTTCGCTTTTCATCAACGAAGCTTCTTCAGTTTTGACTGAATGGTAGAATATGGAAGGATTTATACTCCTTGTAATCATCTGGTCGTTAGCACTCCTTCTGAGATTGTTGAGACCACTTGAAGGTTTCTCTGTGCCTTCAGGATCACCTGAATTGTGCAAATAAACCTTAGGGCAGAATTGGGCAGAATGGGACAACTCGCCACGGCCAACTCACTGTGGGATAGCTTGCTGCGAATTCCACAATTCCATTTACTTATTTAAAATAATTTTAAAAGTTATTTAAATTTTTGTCATTCAGATTTTACATTGTCTCTCCTTTGGCATCCTTTCTTTAATTATTCTATCAGACATTTTATTCGATATTAGTATAACTCTTGTCCCGTGGCAAGTTGTTCTGTGGTGAGTTGGCATGGTGAGTTGTCCCAAGGCGAATTGGCTGCAGCAAGTTGGCTGTGGTGAGATGGCCATGGTGAATTGGTCGTGGTGAGTTGGCTGTGGCAAGTTGTCATAGACCCTTCTTGAACTGCTGAAAAGACTGTGTTGTAAACAGGAGATAGGTGGTGTCATATCCCTCCTCCCCTGTTGAGGGAGGGCTGTTCAATCTCAAAGTAGATGGTCTCTTTGACCCCTCTTTCAAACCAGTGGTCCTCTCTGTCCAGAATGTGGACTTTGCTGTCTTCAAAAGAATGCCCTTTTGTCTTTCAAATGCAGGTGGACTGCTGAATCTTGTCTTGATGGGTTTGTTCTCCTATGTTGTGCCATTTGTGAAGTGATTGTTTTGTTTCTCCAGTGTTAAGATTACAGATCTGTACATTGTCTTACTGCATTGTAATGCATGTCTCACTGCATTGTAATGCATATATAAGCTATATATAAGACTAAATGCTATTGCTATTCCTACCCTATATATCCCATAGCCTGTTCGAAAGAGGTGCCACATAGTCTAATAGGACAGAAACAAAAGCAGAATTTTTTTTAATAGAGGCCTACTTCTTGAATATTTGCAATTGATTACATTATTTTGGTAATATTTCCTGCATTCTTTAACTGATATTACTTATTCTCAGTTCTGTGATTTTCTTATTAGCTTATTTAAGTTGTTCCAGTCTGGTTTCCAGTTTGAGCCTGACACCTCCCTTGTATATTTCTGTATGTTGTTAAACAATGCTTGCAAAGTACAGCAGGCATGACAAATTTCTCCTTTGCTTCAGTAATTGGCACCTTGGTTGGTATCTTTATGTATCTTAGACATTTTATTAGAGACAACATTACCACACCTATTCATTAATCTTTTGTTTCATTGAGACATATTTTTGTAAATGGTGTCCAAAACTTTATTGTAACACATAAAATACAGGGAACCTATTAGAACAGCCACAGTACTGAAATATATTTTCATACACTCAACCGACTGCTTAATTGAGATCTTTCTTTTCAGGACATCATCAGCTTGTTTATTCTGTTACTTTACTGAGGCCTTATGGGTGAATTATATACCAGCATGCTGATGGATGAACAAATCTTTTCAATCAAATTGTAATTGGTCAATCAGTATATTTTAGGTTGAATATATAACCATAAATCTGTTGAATATATAACCATAAATCTAAAAACTTTTGTGAAATGAAAAATATACTTCCCCTTTCTTATAGGGCATACTCATATGATATATGAAGTGCTCTCTCATTAGCATTTTCTCACTAGCAACTTAAAATATCTTCTAAGGTCACCAACCATTGTTATATCAAAATACAGTAATGGAGAAAGACTTTTTATCATTTCAAAACAGCTGGATGATCCTATAAAAAGAGTACAAGTCTCTAAGGCAGTGGTGGGATTCAAATTTTTTAATAACTGGTTCTGTGGGCGTGGCTTGGTGGTCATGTGACTGGGTGGGCATGGCCAACTCAACGTTACTCATGTCAAGGGGCGCTTCGCCCAGCCCCTCCCCTCCCAGCCACTCCTTGTCACCCCGGCCTCAACGTATCTATAGTTCTGTAAAATGTTGTTCACCTTTTTTCAACTTTATTATCTGCATCTACATACTATAGATGTACTTTCATGGACCACTGAAAGGAGGAAATGGCTCACATACTTTGCCCAAGAGTGTGATAGGCAGGTCACAAAACAGGCTTTTGAGGGGCTGCCACAAAGAGGGGGGGACAATGTATTTTCCAAAGCAGCAGAAGGCAAAACAAGAAGCAATGGATGGAAACTGAACAAAGTTAGAAACCTGCAGTTGAAAGTTCTTCATGTCTCCTTACCCTGAAGACCCAATTTCATTTGAAATTTAATCCCAAGCTGATTGCCCTTTTAGCATTTCTCTTAACACTTCTGCAAAATGCATCCCCAAGAAGCCACATCTCTCTCTCTCTCTGTCTCTGTCCCTCTCCCCCTCCTCTCTCTCTCTCTCACAGGCACAGACACAGAGGATGGATTGGATATCTCTCTCCCACCCTCCCACCCTCTCTGCTTTAGGCTTAGAAAGTCTGCCAGTGCTGCTCCTCATTTGGCAATGCTTAAGGATAATTAGGGGCTAGAGACAGTTGACATTCTCATCTCTGCTACAGGTGAGGCTGTCAGAAAGACTTTTTGGCGGGCATGTAATGCCTTCTCCTCAGCCTCTCAGCACTAATGAGAGATGTGGCTCTACTGCCCAGGGTAGCCAAAGCCTCTCATTTTGTACAAACCATCTGCTGCCGGCAGATACGCTCTTATGGGTGGCGTGGTCGGGTCCATCCAGGGCACGGACGTTCTGCCGCTAGCCCGGCAGCCCAGCTCGAGCCACGGGGTTTTTAAAAAAAACTTTTATTTTCACTACGGGGGGCTACCGAAATGGGAAGTGCACCTCTGCCTGCATAACTAGGGGGAGACTCTCGAGTCTCCACCCCACAAAAACGAGATTCTCCACCCCACAAAAACCAATGGCTTGAAAGCAGCTCCTCTGCCACCCCCCCATTCCCCTGCTGCCTTCCCCAAACACCTTCCCCCATTGGCAATGCAGCGTGCCGTTCAGGTGGGAAATGCTTGGAATGCAATAAAGCCCACCCACTCACCTCCTGCTGGCAGGCTGGCTAATGGGGTGAGAAGAGAGGCGGAGAAGTTGGAGGGGAGCCGATCGGAGCCCTCCAAAAGAAGGGGGCTGAGGGAAAGTGCATGTGCTACAGCATGCTGTGGATGCCCTCGCTCGCCCCTTTGCCTGGCTTCCCTCCTCCCACGGTCTCCTCAGTGCTCACTCGTGTTCCCCACCCCCAGTCTAGCTTTATTGCAGGGGGAGCCACATTGCCTTTTGCAAGCCCGCTGTCGGTGAAGCTGGGTGGCGGTGAGGGCTGGCTTTTTGCATAGCTTTGTCCAGCTGTTGGGGGGGGGGAATGGCTTCCTCCCCAGGCCCCCATCCGTTCCCCCCCGACAGCCAGACAAAGCTAGGCAAAAAGCCAGCCCTCACCAGCGCCCAGCTTCACTAACAACGGACTTGGAAAGGGCAATGTGAGCTTCTATCTGCATGAAGCTAGACTGGGGAGGGAGAGAGCGCGAGCGAGCCAGAGGCCCTTCCCTCCAGCCTTTGCCCAAAGACCCGCGCCGCACCAGGAGGCTGAAGTTTGAATTTCTTCCCCCCCGACCCACGCGTACCTTGGAAATGGGACTGTTTCTCTCTGCCCCCTTTTCCAGCTGCTGGATCAGGGGGACGAACCTAGCTTTGCTGCCCATTGCAGCTAGGAATCTCAAAGCCGAGAATGAATGTTTGTGCTACAACCAGCTCCTAGATCGGCCTCCTGCAAACTCCATCTCTCGAGGAGCCCGGCTGAACTTTTGCGTGCCACTCGCTGAGGCGGAGGGTGGGGCTGGAGCTAATAGGTGGCCAAGCTAAGTGCCTGAAGGACCCCATCCCATCGTCAGGAGTCCTGGTGCCTCAGCGAGTGAAACTTTGGGCAGGCTGCTCGGAAGACAACGGAGTTTGCAGGCAGCCTGCCTATCTAGCGGCCAGATTGGCTGCAACACAAGTGTTCATTCTCGGCTGTATTTGAGATTCCTAGCTGTGATGGATAGCAAAGCTAGGACTGACCCCGGCCGCGGCTTCCAGCTCCGAACCGAGGGCTGCCTTGGGTGCCACCAGCTGGTGCAAATGTACCGGGACGAAGGCTGAATGGGCAGCGCAAAGGCAAGTTGCGCTTCGCTCCTGCACCCTAAGGCCGTTGCTACCGCCGCTTCGGCCCACCTGTGCCTCCCCCCCCTTGACATTACAGCACTATTACCGGTACCTTTAGGGAGCTGCAGTCTCAAAGATTGCGCGGCAAGAGAAAAGGCAGCCTTGTGTGCTGCCGCTGCCGTTCCAGAGGGCTGCCTCGGGAGCGAGGGGGAATAAAGATGCCAGCCGGTAAGCAAAGGTTCACTCTCTTGCTTTGCTCTCCTGCCTCTGCTGCCTTTTCTCGGCTCCTCTCATCTTGCAGCCAGCTTTCTCATTTAGGGAGCCGCTGCAGATCGGAAGGGCTGTGCGACAAGAGAAAAGGCATTGCATTTCACTTTGCAAGAGCGTAGGCAGGACAGCAAAACCAGTGCTGCTTTGGCCTGCTGGTTGGCCTCTTTATTCCCCCTCGCTCCCGAGGCAGCGGGGTAGTAGTGGGTTCTACTTACCTTTGCTCGGGCAGCTCCAAAATGAAATGCGGAAAGCGGCATACCACGGGAGAGAGACTAACCTTCTCAGGCCAGGTGAAGAGTGGCCGCATGGGAGGCAGCTGGGCACATTTAATGTTGAAAGGTTTTAAAAGTAACTGCTTATCTGCTGCAGCCTAAATTCTTGTTAGAAACCTCATTTTATTGTTGTACACCATATAACGTTGGGCTCTATGCATAGCAACTGATAGTTGGATTATTGAAATGAAAAGAACATAAGATTACTATGCATCTGAATTTCCCTGAATATGGTCTAAGTTTACCCAAGCTGTAATACATGAAGCCAGGAAGAAAAATTATTCTGAAATGTCTGGGACTGGAGCCTTCAAATAGAGGGGAGCAATGAACAGCATTTGCCACAGAGAAATGGAAGTAAATCTGGGAAACATCTGTTCCTGGGAAAGAGCATCACTCCTGTTTTCTCTGCCTGATACATACAAGAGAGAGGGAATAATCAGATAGAGAAGCTGGTAATCGGGAGGCGCTAAAAGATATAATTTTATTTGTTTGGTCTAGGACAGTGGTTCCCAACGTGGGGCCCACGGCCCACAGGGGGGCAATTTGATATATTTTTTTTTGAGTAAATTTTTATTTTTATTTTCCAACAAATCTAAATAGATATACCATAGATCACATCCAAATACATATAATTATACATGTCTATTCAATATGCCATAAAATACATCTTAATTTTACACCTTTTATATTTTCATCCGTCTGTTTTCCCGCAATACTTCAAATAACTCCCCTCCTTCTATCTCCCTCTCTTCCTCTTACCTTCTTTTTCCTTCTCTCCCTCTTTCCTACTTCCCTCCTCTCCCTCTCCCCTTACTTCCTACTTCCTCCTCTTCCCTCTTATCCCTTCCCTGAGTATATCTAATCATAATCTATTTTATTGTTAACAGACGAATATTTCAATGGCGTCCCTTGGGAGTTGGGCGGCATAGAAATGCAAATAAAAGTAAAAAAAAGTAATTAAAGAGGAATATTTTAATCCCTAAATTCAGCCAATCATCGGTGTTATTCTTAATCTTATTCTTTCCCTTATCTAAATTTTAACCTATACTATATTTTTCTAGGTATATTCATTATTCCTAGCATTGCCACCTTAATCATTTTTTTTTTGGTCTGAGTATCATTATTTTTTTTTCTTCCAAATATTTATTCATTAGCTATTATACCTCATATCATATTTATCCTTTCAATTATAATTTAATCTTTGGCCCTTCCACCCTTTCCTCATTTTATTTAATCTTCTCTAATTGCCCTTAGTTTATAATTTACCCCTATACATCCATCCATTGGCTAATAACTTTATCAATTTCCCAATACACACAAATCTACTAATGATCAATAAGTTCTTCTACCTAAAATCACTTTTATAGAATACTTAAATCACAAGTAAAGACCTTTAAATATAACAATTATAAAAATTTATAA
Organism: Thermophis baileyi; assembly: GCA_003457575.1. Classification (NCBI taxonomy): domain Eukaryota; kingdom Metazoa; phylum Chordata; class Lepidosauria; order Squamata; family Dipsadidae; genus Thermophis; species Thermophis baileyi. Next base: position 5,149,870 of record QLTV01000419.1, read on the forward strand.
TTTTCTTAGATTTTTCCCTTATGCTGTAATCATTTTTTTCCCTTCATCCTTTCTAATTTCATCATCAAAAATTTTATTTCAATTTTTATAATACATATCATATCTCAATTTCATTCACAAATCTTATATCATGGTTAATATATCATAATTCATTTTCTTCCATCCTTATATTTAATTTTCACTTTTTATAATCTATATCCTCATCCCTAAATTTTATAACAATGCATTATTTTCAGCTATTATGTAATCGATTATACAAAATTGATGTCTAAATATCAATAAAACTATTACAGTATATCTACCCCTCTTCCATTCTCTTAAACGTCTACTTTTCATCCATTCTCAATTGATCTCTCAACTATTCCACTTCTTATAGGCTTTCCCTTTCTCTCTTTTGCCTTTTTCTTTTTCTTCCTTTTGTTTTTGTTATTATACAAATAGCTTCTTTTCTTTTTTTTAATTTTCCCTTTTAAAAATGCTGTTTGCTTAAATCCTAACTCCATTCCTCCTAATCTCTTCTCCCTATTACCCCTCTTATTTTTTAATTGGTTCTTCTGATACCAGTACTTTATTCTTTTCATCTCACTGCAAATCCCAGTGTAATCAATCTTTTTTTTATTTTCAATCCCTTTTTCATCAGTATAATCACTGTCCATCATAATAAGTCCTGTTTGTTCTTTGTCTTCCAACTTCATTTCAATTTTCTTATCACTTCTAAATTCCAAAAGGCAGGCTTTTATATCTTCATGTATATTTCTTAACATCTCCTTCAATTCTTCATAGAAATATATCTCCATCTCGTCCAATTGTTCAAGGCTTAACTGTTTAAATTGTAGCTTTATTCTATTTCGTCTCTTTGTATTTCAATCCATTCCAGTTCAAAATCCTATTTTCTTCTGTCGCCAAAACAATACAGCATATCACATAACAAGATAATACATCCTTCTTTCCACTCCTTAATAGTTCAGCAGTTATCTTTTTAAAGACAAGGTCAAATCTCCAGCTGTCCAAAAATTTTAATTTTCCACTGTCTGTTGCAATATTTCTTTTAGCCAGCAGATGGCATTGTCAGCTCCCAATATAACAAAATCACTCTTTAACATAAATCTCCAAAATGCTTTAAATCCGCTTAGCAAATATTTTTTCCAAATCTATCATTCTTTTTCAACTTTCTTTAATTTTCACACAGTCCAATTACTAGAATATCAGTAATCTCCTTGGGCTTTAAACTTCGTTTATTTCAGTCACTCTATGGTATTTCCAAATTGCTAGATAGCCGCCAGTCTCCGTTCTGGAAAATCCCCAGTTAATCTCTTTTAACTTTTTCTGAATTTAAATTGGCCGATCGCTCACCCGACTCCAGCACTTTGATTCCTCTCCACACCTGCACCAACTCTTCGATCTTCTTACCCAGACAATCACGATCTCTCTGTTTCATCATTCTGTTCGTGGCCATTTCTGTTAATGGCAATCTAATCGCCCCTTTACAACTGCTGGTCGAGAGGCTGGTGCCGGCTTCCCTAGGGGTTTGCCATATCCTTCGAGCTACCGACAGGTGCCTCACTTCTTCCCTCCCCCTCCAGGGGAGTTTCAGTCCGGTTCCGATAGATCCGGGCCCCCAAGCTGCCGAAAGTTCGGCGTCTCCCTAGGAGCTTCCCAGGGAAACGTCGTGGCACGGAAAGCTGGCCACGCCCCCCGGGGGCAATTTGATTTTTAATGGGGGCAATTCGAAAATGAGCTATTAACTGAATTTTTGAAAGCCGGCTAATTGTACTTATATATTTGTGACAAAACAGCTGTGTTTCATTTACCTATTTTTGCCTTCGTTAAAGTTCATTTCCTAGAGCCTGGTCTGAAAAGGATATCCCAGCTGGTGTGGGGGGGAGGGAGCAACTGCCAGCCAATCAGATGTGTTCCCACTAAGGATCATGGGACTGGCAGAGTCTCTCTCTCTCTTTCCTGTGGGCTTTGCTGCTGGGTGGTTGCAGGGAGAGCTGCTCTGTGGGGAGACAGAGTGGATGGCTCCTGGGGGAAGCCCAGCAGTGAGGATACAGAACCAGGACCCAAGTTTAAGTAAGAAATTGTTAGATTTACAGTTATTTTTAGTCTGTGTTTTCCCAGGCCGTGTTTTACAAGACTTTTCCTCTCAGAGCAATCTGGGGCTGGACCACGCATGCGTAAGCCTTGCCAGGCCTGTGTGATTCACCTCCACCTACTGAACTCCCAAAGCATTTCCCCACTAAGCTGCAGGTTCAAACCAAGTGCTAACCTATGCAAGATATATTGATAAAGGTGAATTTGCTGAAGAAATGTTATTCTGCAAATCATTAGAGACCACCACAACTGCTACTGATATATATAATAATCTAAAAAATTACTTAGATGTCAATAATATATCAATGGAAAACACAATATCTTGTGCTGCAGATGGTGCTCTTGTTATGATAGGCAAGAAAAATGGCTGCTTAAAATTGATGAAAGATGAGAATCCAGAAATGCTTCTTGTCAGGGGTGAAATTCAAAATTTTTCCCTACCGGTTCTGTGGGCGTGGCTTGGTGGGTGTGGCAGGGGAAGGATACTGCAAAATCTCCATTCCCTCCCCCACTCCTGGGGGAAGGATACTGCAAAATCTCCATTCCCACCCCACTCTGGGGCCAGCCAGAGGTGGTATTTGCAAGTTCTCCGAACTACTCAAAATTTCCGCTACCGGTTCTCCAGAACCTGTCAGAACCTGCTGAATTTCACCCCTGCTTCTTGTGCACTGTGTTATTCATAGAGAGAACTTAGTGTCCAAAAAAATTTCTCCTTAATGAGGTACTAAAATCAGTTATAAAATGTATCAATGCTATCAAAGCTAATGCCAAATGTGAGCGTCTCTTCAAGCAATTTTGTGAAGATAAAAATGCAGACCATGTGAGACTTGTACTTCACACTGAGGGAAGGTGGCTCTCAAAGGGAAATTGTTTGAAAAGATTCATGGAACTATTTGATGTTCTTAGTGACTTTTTAAGTGACAAGCCTGAAATGAAGCACCTGCTAACCGTTGATGTTAGCATTTGTGAGTTATTTAGCAGATATCTTTGAAAAACTGAATATGTTGTGTAAGGTCCCAAAATGTACTTGAGTCACCAGAATGCCAAAGAGAGAGACCCAAGAAGAGGCTTGGAAAAAATATCAGCTTTTATTTGTACAAAGAAGAACTGGGTAGACCATTCCACAACATACAGACAAAGAGTATGCAGTGAAAGGCCACACCTTGGGGAAGGTATGGCATCCTTTTATACCTTCAGAGACACCAGCTTAGTACCCAATTCTGGCCCCCTGGCCCATGCCTTCCTTGTAGCCCTGCATTGGCCGTGCAGCAAGGAACAGGGGGGGGGGGCTGAGTGCTTAGCAACAGAGGGGCTGGGTGCTTAGCAACACAGGTATTTGCCTGATGTAACCCTGCCAATCCATGACATACCCCGCTTCTTGAGATATGCACCAGGCACCGAGTTATAGAAAAAACAAGATAACAGAAGTTAGATCACTGGCAGAAGCAAATGGCAGAGGCAATTCCAATTCTTAGCAAAGTAATTCTTACAGAAGCGAAATAGCAAGTTAAACTAATTCTACTGATTCTACTATTATTATGTCCCTTCATTCCTCTCTTTTCTTTTAGGACAGGATGCATCCTGTCAATGGTGGACTAGGGGTGTATATTTAATGGGGACAGTCTGGAGGACCATGATATTTGCCGGTTTATTGGGAGGGGTAGAAGACACTATGCATTGGATTAAAGGGATGAAACAGGAGGAGAAGGAGATCTCCAAAGGTTAACAACACTAGAAAGCAATCCTTTTCCAGTTAGAGAAGAGACTGCCAAACCAGTTGAAGTCAACTGCCCCAGTCCAAGGCTGCACTGGGACGTGTGCGACCTTCCCCACTTTGGCAGTTTTCCCCTGTATAGCTTTTCCCTGGTCATAAATTTTGCAAACAAAATTTGTGAGATTAAATTTTCCACACACACCTACTTTTGCTAACCAATAGTTTAAAGCAAGTCTATTCTGGGATATTGCTGTTTTAAACAGAGTATGCTGTTTAGCTATGAAATTTAGAGCACTAGCAGTTGCATTAGTTATTATTGCAAGCATTGCCTGTAACCTTATAATTCTATTCAGCATATAAATGGGAGTTCTATAACTATACATGCCATCTTCTGCCCAGGTGCCTGGTCCGTATACCTGAATTATTCTATCTAGAGGCCAGTCATCATCTTTCTGTGGCCTACTTCCTCATAAACAGGTACACCTAGTCTGTCACCTTGTTGTATGGGCAGTAGAAAAAACTAGGTTTCACAGTTCCGAATACACATACTCCATACCATCGGCCAGGCAATTGCACATAGGCAAACTTTCCACATATCCAATATAAACCATCTGGAGCATGCCAATTAAGAGTTACCACATCTGTCCATAACCCACTCAGTCTAGTTATATTTTCAAATGGGTTACTAGGTTGTGTCAGGTTAATTCCAACCCTTGCTTGTAATATATGATTTTTCACTTATCATTGCATTATATTTTTCTCCTGTTAGTACTATGCATAAGAAAATTATTCCCAAATATTGAACCATTGCATTAAGTCAATCCATTCTATATCTTCAGGGATTATGATATCACTAACTCCTAGGACTACTGTGTTCAAGTCAGGTTGATCTGATTCAATGCCCCAGTATATAGAGTTTATATGGGGAGCAATCCTTTGCACATTTCCACAATCACAGTGTCCCACTATTCCCCACAGGCATGTATCAGTTCATAATCACAACAATAATAACAACAACATTCAGTGATACAGTTACAATCACAGAACCAACACAATCTGTAGAGTTCAAAGTTGCACAGCTGCTTTTGGGATCTTCAGATGGAATAAGAGAGGCCACCACTCAGGCCGGAAAGACAAAAAGTTGCTACTCCTGCAATGAGAAAAATCACAAACAAAACCCATTCATACCACAATGACCACATCATTTTTGGGGGGAATGTTTATTCTCAGCGGGTCTTCTCCAGGAATCACTTGCTACTCTTTAAGTTCTTCCATTGGTCCTTTTGCATGGGTGTAGTGGTCCACCCTTTGTCTTTAGTTTGGACTGCTGTTTCAGTGGTCAGCAGGACTTGGTAGGACCTGTCCCAGGCTTGGCTAAGTTTTTCCTCACATCAGGTTTTATCAGGACCCAATCACCAGGCTGGAACTTATGAACAGCAAAATTGAGAGGTAGGGTTTGAGCTAGTAGTCCTTTGTTCTGAGGCAAGATAACGAAGAGGAGAGGCCAAGTATAGAGTTCTTTACAGACATATCTTTAGTTTCATACTGTGGAATTTCCCCCATTCTGTCCAAGTGTGGAAATCCAAACATCATTTCAGAAGGCAAGGCCAAGGGTAAAGATTTGGTTCATGGCATAGATGATTTTGCATTCCATGGAACATGACATTCCCACTGAATTCCCACTGCCTCAATGATTGATTAAAGCACTTTTGCAGTAAAATGAGTCCCTTGGTTGTTGTCTATAGCTTCTACTACTCCATATCTAGGTATAATATAATTCCAATATAATTTTGGTGACTACTGCTGCAGTGGCTCTCATGGCTGGATAAGCCTCAATCCATCCAGTCAAGTGACCCACTATAAATATTTAAGTCTCCCCACTTGAGGTAGTTTAATAAAATCAACTTGAATGCATTAAAATGGTCTCACGCTAAAGTTGCCCTCCCTTTTCTTTATGTGTAGAACTTGTTTACTAACTGTTTTACATACTATACATTTTTCACATATTTGTCACAATCCACAGCATCCATAAGCTTCTACAAACAAGTCACATCATACCTTAGTCCCCCAATGACCACCCTGATGTAGTCTGTCCAAAATCAACATTTGCCTTCCATCAGGTACTACCCATTTACCTCTTCCACTTCACACTTTCGCTAACTCCTTCTTCTCACCTAACATTAAACATTCAGTTCCTTCTGCTGCTGCCAACCTGGCTTCCAAGTCAGCTAAATTATTACCTCGAGCTTCAAAGGAATTCAAAGCTTGATTTAAGGCATATAATTCACAAGTCTGTGCAGACCAACTTAACTTTCTAGTTTCTACCAAAACTCCTTCTCTTACCTTCTACCACTTTCTCTTCCCATCTATAAACAAATTAACCCCTTCTCAGCACCAATATCTGATCATCCTAGCTGGATTCAAGCGAACATCAATGGTTCATACTAAATCATTTTGTTCCATAAGCATACTTTCATATTTTAAAATCCTTGAATCTGTCAGCCATCGACTGGCTTTTTGGTTCAAGATCACCCTCACTTGAGGAGGGGCACTAGGGCTCCTCCAAAAGTCAATGTTCTGCTTTCCCTCACTAACACTGCCATAGCCGCCACTGCTTGAACACAATCTGGCAATCCTTAACAGACAGGATCTAACATTTTAGACAAAAATGCCACTGACTCTCTCTTTCCTCCCCTCTTCTGGGTTAAAACCCTCAAAGCCATTCCCCTATCCATGTCAGAGTCATTTCTTTCATATAGGTTTAATTAAGCATTTTAAATTTCAAAACTTCCAGAAAAAAAATTCAAAATGGTGTTTAGAAAAGAAAAATATATCTGCATAGCTTTCTATATGCAGGCCAAAACCAGTGCAAACTGCAAAACTGCAAAGGCAGATATCAGATGTCACCCTTTACCCTGCCTTTCTCAGGCTGGCTCGGCAGAGAGGGGAAAAATGATGAAAAGAACAGAAAACTGCAGCTGCCACCCCCCACTTTCCTGCTTCTCTTGCTCTTCCAAGGCAAAAAGTCCTTGTGTAAAAGAATGAGGGGGGGTGGTGGAAATACAGGGAGGAAAAATGTTTAAACTACACAGAATTCTCACCTCCTTTCTCCATTCAATAAATCACAGACATTTCCTACAAATTTCTCTCCCACATCCTCCATGGGATCTTTCTCTTTGCTTTTTCTTGCAAACACTGGCTATTGCCTTTTCACTTACTTCACAACAACAACAACAAAACCTTGCAACTTACTGTTTCTTAAACGAAAGGGAATCTCTCTGAGGGAGGGTCAACACACAGGCCTCAGGATCACTTTGCCTTATCACTGCTTATGAGCCTCACACACACACACTCAAATTTGTACTACAATCAGACTTTTTGTGTAAACCAATTTCACATACAAAAATTTCATTTCATGCTTTCTCCATGAAACCAATCATTATAATTATTTCAGGGAGCTTTTTCACAAGCCAATGAGCTCCATTTTCTAAATGTATTTTTGTGTACTATTATTAGAGGTTCTCATCCTTCCTGCAGCTTTGGAAATGATTACACAGACACACACATACCATTAAACAACATTTCCAGACCTGTGGAGGTTTTGTCCCTTCAAATTTTCATTTATTTTTCTTTTTAAAAGACATTTTTTAAAGCAACTTTTACTGCTTCCTATACCAAGGCAACTCTGATTCTACTAGTAGCAGCTGGTCAGCAGTCATTAATTTGTACTCTGCAAATATGCCTTTCCAGCTTGCTTTTATTTCTGGGACAATAATCTTTTTCCCCCTCTTTGGAAACAAAAAAAAACCCCTTGACTCTGGTGGTCCAATGGCAATACCAGGGCAGGAAAACAATATGATTTTACCACAGCAGCTCCCTTTTTGGTGATGCCACTGAGTATCTGTTGACTAAGTGTGGAAGAACAATATAACAGCAAATATCTCTGGACTTTCTTTCTCTAGATTCATGGTCAACAACCAGGTCACCAATTGGTGCAGCCAGGGATGCCAGGCGATTGTGGATACTGGAACATCCCTACTCACTGTTCCTGGGCAGTTCTTTGAAGAGCTGATGCAGCACATTGGAGCCCAGCAAAACAACTATGGCCAGGTAGGGGAAAGCTGCTATATGCAGGGACAGGGAATATTGAGTGTAACTGGCAATCCTAAATATCAGCAAGAGACCTGGGATACTCTTATTGTGGATATGAAAATATTTCCCAAATTAATCCAATATAAGATGATGGAAAAACTGATTCCCTTAATACTCATTTCATTTATCCAGGCAATGGGAATTGTGAGGTGTGGTGGGAGGAGGGAGGTTGCCAGAAAATGTACAGCTATCTGATAAGACCTACCCTACCGTAGTTGCTAGTTCTTAGTTTAGCTTTTGTCAAACCAAACCAAACAAGATGCTAGTGAAGGTTCAACTCCCATCCATCTGCCAGTATAGGGAAGAGTTGGCTTTTTCTTAAGAAGGCGAAAGCAAGAAATAGAGTTTTCCCTTCTAATGCATCTTGATATTGAATTAAGCCAGTGTGCTTGTATAGGAAAGTAAATCAAAATAAGAAGGGGAGCAGGATGCTGTGTAATCTACTTACTTATTTACTGTCTAGTTTATCCCTTAGAATATTGTACTTATGGTTTTTGTACATTTCCTCTATGTCTTCTTTCCTATTCTATAGTTTGTGGTTAGCTGCAATAACATTCAGTACATGCCGACCATCACATTTGCCATCAATGGAGTTTATTTCCCCCTGAGTCCATCTGCCTATACCAGGGGTCGGCAATCTTAAAAACTCAAAGAGCCATTTGGACCCGTTTCCCAGAGAAAACAAAACACCCGGAGCCACAAAACCTGGGTGGGCGTGGCCAACTCAACGTCACTCCCACCAAATCACATGACCCCCCAGCTACGCCTACCCAGGTTTTGTGGATCTGTGTTCTATGAGAAAAAGGTATCTGTCTCTCTCTTTTCCCTCTCTTTCCCTCTCTCTCCATCTCTTTTTCTCCCTCTCATCTTTCTTTCTCTCTTTCCCTCTCCCCATCTCTCTCTATCTCTCTCTCTCCCTCTCCCTCCCTCATCTCTCTCTTTCTCCCTCTCTCTCCTCTTCTCTCTGTGTGTGCTGAGGAACGATCGCCACCCCCGGCTTCTCTTCGGGCGACCCTCCTCCCCTTCTCGTGACTCCCTGGCTGGCTGTGGCGTGCACGGGGAGAACCTCTTCAAGGCGCAAAGGCGCATGTGGAGGGCGGGTGGTGAGCGGCTGCTCGCTTAAGGAAGGTCTTTGGACGCAGCTTCTCTCCTGCCCTAAGGATCCGGCCATTGCCTTGCTGTGTCCCCCCCTCCCCCCCACCCCCCACAGCTCTTCGGCCGAGCGGGAAGGGCATGAGCTCCAGCCCGAAGCGGCAGGAAGCGAAGGCTGCCTTACGCGCAAATGTGGCATGAAGGCAGCTACAGGGCCACTTCTCTCCTGCCCTAAGTATCTGGCCATCGCCTTGCCATACCCCCCCCCACCCCGCATGAGAGGAGAAGGAGGGGGAGGAGGGTCGCCGGAGCGAAGGCAGCGTTTGCTTTCTGCTGCTTCAGGCTGGAGCTTACGCCCACTGCGCTTGGCCGAAGAGCTGCCCGGGGGACGGGTTGGGACACGGCAAGGCAATGGCCAGATCCTTAGGGCAGAAGAGAAGCCGCGTCCAAAGAACCTCCTTAAGCGAGCAGCTGCCCGCCGCCCGCCCTCTGAGCGCGCCTTTGCTGTGCTTGGCGCTCGCTTGAGGGTCTCCCCGCGCATGCGCACACTCCTGCCCCCGCCACAACCAGCCAGGGAGTCACGAGAGAGGGAGGAGGGAGGAGGGAGGAGGGAGAAGGGAAGCCTCGTCCGGGGGTGGCTATGTTCCTCAACCAGCGCCGGAGAATCAGCCACGCCCACTTCTCCATTCATGCCGTCGCCCTTACCTTCTCAGGCCAGGTGAGGGAGGGGAGGGCGAGGCCAGCCAGTGATGGGACAGGGAGCCACAGCAGGGGGTCCAAAGAGCCGCATGCGGCTCCGGAGCTGCGGGTTGCCGACCCCTGGCCTATACCCTTCAGGTAGGTCATTCTTTTCAACAGCTGTTTTCATGTTGGTCTTAGGTATCTGAAATTACCTTGTATCAGTCATTTACAACTGCTCTATAGAAAGGCATAGCACAGCTGGATCTCTTCATGACATTTCATTCTCCTCGCTTTCCCATGGAATAGCAAAAAGTGTGCTGATTAGAGGGATATTTTAGCATGGATTAAGAGGTGTCTCTTTAAGAAATTGCATTATGGGGAATTGGCCATTGAGCTATACCTCTGCTGCTGGGTAATTGTGCCATGCAGACCAGCGGTCATTTTGCATCTTAACAAAGAAGCCTTCAGCATCGGGAGACATGCACCTTTTCTCACCTACGCTTAATTGGGACTTCGCCTACGTATAATGGGATCAAATTATGATAAAAACCTTCAGAAGAATCTCGACAGTATCGTGAGTTATTGTTTTTGAGGATACCTGAAGAATAAACGTGATTTGCATGAATTCCTAATGGCGTTGAGTTTATCTGCCTGATAAGAGCAATTGCTATGCTTGAGATCAGAACAGTGAGAAAAGAGCAGTTAAAATATTCCCCTTGCTAACGAAAGACTGCTCAAGTAAAAAAGCACAGCATGGATTCCCCCGTCTCCCTTCTTGGAATAAAGAAGGACATTCTGTTTGAGTGAAAAGAGACTTTATATTGAATCCAAGCTCCCTGAGTTTTAACTGAGAACAGTTGTAAAGACTGTTTAAGTAAAGATTTAAAACTTCCTTTTGCTCAGAAGAGGAAAAACTTCATTGTGTTAAAGGGCCCCCAGAATCTGCATAACAGAGCCAGCTCTCCCTCTACCAAATCGCTCTGAATCTGCATGAACAAAGCCAAGGCTCTAGCCAAGAATAAGAAAATACAGCATGCTGCTTTGTAGCAAATATGAGTGCTATTCAGATGCGTTCTTTAACTCTTGATTGAAAACTAATTGGAAAAGCACCCCCCTACAGAGTTTTGCATAGCGTTCATAGTCCAAATTGTGTTCCTGTCTCTGGAAAGTTCCTTAGGAATCACAAAAGCAGACATAACCATGTGGCAAAATTCTAGACAAAGGGGGAGTTAACAACCAGTTTAGCCCAAGCATTAGTTAGCTCGCAGCACCCTCTTCTGGCTCATCTGCAAACTGCAAGCCAGCAGCAAGCAACGCACCCTAGTGGCCAAAAGGTGAACTGCACCAACTACGCCGCACGCAAGCAACATACCCTAGTGGCCAAAAAGTGAACACCAACCATGCCGCACGCAGGCAACGCACCCTAGTGGCCAAAAGGTGAACTGCACCAACCACGCCACACACAAGCAACGCTCCCTAGTGGCTCAAAGGTGAACTGCACCAACTACGCTGCACGCAAGCAATGCTCTCTAGTGGCTAAAAGGTGAACTGCACCAACTACGCCGCCCGCAAGCAACACACCCTAGTGGCCAAAAGGTGAACTGCACCAACTACGCTGCATGCAAGCAACACACCCTAGTGGCCAAAAGGTGAACTGCAACAACCATGCCACACACACGCAGTGCACCCTAGTGGTCAAAGAGTGAATTGTATTGACATTTCTAAAAGTGTTTAGGAAATTCTTGTGAATCTTCCTAGTGATGTCAGAAGTCCCTGAAGCACCAGAAGAGCTGGCCCTCCCAACAAGCCTTGACACAAATATAGAAACCAATGTCCAAAATTCAGAATTGGATATCCAAAGTTCAGAAGAGACACATGCATCTCAGAGAACCTATGATTTGAGGCCTCATAGAAAGCTTACCGAGGCCATGCAGTCGAAACTGATGGATGAATGGGATAAGCACTACTGAAACAGTACCAAATTCTGGGATAGATTGAAACATCTTTACGATAAACCCAGAGAAGAGCTCTCCCCCGGTGGCATCCACTCATTGGACAAAGAGATGAATGAGCTGTACCTGTGATGGAAAGATAGTGAACACCACCTCATCCGCATCCAGTTGCAGTTAGAAGACCCCGGGCTCCAAGAAGACATACAACCAATGTTCCCTGTAACTGTAGAAAACGCCGCGCGGCAGTTAGAAACTGGCGCGCGGTGCTCTCTTTTCACGTGCGTGGGCGCGCAAGCACGCAGCCTCTGCCATTAGAAAATGCCGCGTGGAAGTTGGAAACTACCGCGCGGCGTTCTCTCGTTACGTGTGTGGCCGCGCGGCTGCGCACCTTAGAGGGAACAGTGCATACAACGCACCCAAACTTTAAGCAAAGACCATGAGAAGTTCTTTCCAAGCAGGAATGAATTTCTCCAAGTCGATCTTCAGCCCCAACCCGATTTCGGTCTCAAGCCGATCTTCAGGCAGAGATCACAACGAGCGAGAAGGCCAAATCTGAATGATCTCATCATTCGCATGGAGCCTCCTCTCACGCTTCTAAGAAAGCCTCATCCTTTCACCCCAAGTCAACCCGATCTCACATGGGTAGCAGCGTTTCATAGCAATCTTCCTGTCATATCCATATGTCAAGAAACACTCTGTAGGAAACTACCAGCCGACTTTGGCACATAGCCCTGCTCCTGGAGGCTATGCTTGCCGAGACCAAGGGAGGCCCCTGGTCATGCTCTTGCTGACTCTGTGGGGTGCACCTTACCATCACCCCCACCATACAATTCTTCTGAAGTCCAGAAAGATCCTACGACATCCTGGAGAAGGATGAACTTGGCATCTAGGGGGGTGCACAAGTTCTCCGACAAGCCAGGCACAGAATATTTGCTATGGAAGCATAGCTGTTGTGGCCTGCCAGCGGCCTGTGCAGCTGGTAGCTGATTCCGACAGTGAGGAGGCTGGTGTGATTCGCCAGCGGCCTGTGTAGCTGGTACCCGAGTTGGACAGTGGGGAGGCTGCAGAGGACTCGGTGCCAGAGGCAGGGATTCAGCCAGGGCCTTCAGAACCTCCAGAAGCTCCCATAAGTGAAGAGGAAGAAGAGGAGGAGCCTCTTCTCAATGCACGAGCGCACAGAGCTGCCAAAAGGCAGGAATGGCTCCTCAGGAGAAGGTCTCCTCAGGAGTAAGGCTTGGGACTAATTGGCCACTCCCTTAGCCTATTTAAGGGATGACAATGACAGAGCCAATTTGCAGGAAAATTGGCCACTCCCTTAGCCTTTTTAAGGGATGACGATGAATGAGCCAATTTGTAGGAAACAACTTAGTTCATATTCCTTCGTGTCTTGATTACAGAAAAGTCTGATCGGCTATTGTTCTCTCTCTCATCATTTTTCCTGCAAATTGCTTCTGGGCATTTTGCCCAACCACAGTAAGATTACTGTTATCTGAAAGACTGTTTCCTCAGAATTGAGTTGTTATTCCTTGGACTCTTGTTGGCTGTAATGAAGTTGAATTAACAGCCGGTGTTCAGAAAAGACTGATTTAAACTGTATTTGTGTTTGAACGACTACTAAGAAAGCTTATTAGTAGTCCTTAATTAGTAAACTAAGATTTGTACAGACTTTGTGTGTGCTGCGTTCTTTGGGGACCGTAGCTGGGGCAGAACAATATCTTTTTAAACACCATTAATGACAAACGGTTGCGGCCAGCCGAAGAACTCGGCCATATGATAGCATGGCTAGGACCACAATCTGCAAGAGTAGTAAAGGAGATCTACTCATCCCAACTAGGCGAGCCAGTCAACACCCTCAGGCTATCATGGGATATGCTCAATTGGCAGTATGGCACGTCTACGCTGATGGAGTCCTCGTTCCTAGACCGTGTCGACCACTTCCCTGACATCAGCCTCAGCGAACCGCACGAACTATGGAGCTTCTCTGCCCTCCTTACACAGCTGCGGTCAGCACAAAAGGATCCTGCCTTGCCAGGACTTATCTGTCTCGACCAGTTTAGAACGCAAAGCTCTATCGTTAAAAAACTACCACGGCAGCTGATTGAGAATGGATCAAGTTATCTGACGATTACAGGGCAAAGAACCTAGGCAGAGACCCTCCCTTCGCTGCCCTTGAAGAATTTGTTGCCCACCTAGCAAAGCTATACAACGACTCTCGAAATCTCAACCTTAGAGAAAAATGGTCCCCTGCTGCCAAAAGAGCCAGCCATAACTCCGGTTCAACCAAGAGCCCAGCACAGACTGCAAAAGGAAAAACCTTCGTGTCTGTGCATAAAACACAGGTCGCTACCCTGCCCACGAAGAACCCAGATGAGCAATCCCCGAAGAGAGCTCAACATACACCTCTGACAACAAATAGAAATCTATTCTGTCCATTCCACAAGTCCTCGCACACTCTGAACAGGTGCATAGGATTCCGCAAGAAGCCCCTAGACGAAAGAAAGGATTTGATTAGGGAGTACAGAGTCTGCTTCAAGTGCTGTGGGTTCCAGTGCACGGCGGGGAGGAAAGTAACTGGATTCTGCATAGAATCATTAGATGGGGTGCAAAATTCACATTGCCGCCATTGCTAGAATGGGACGCTCTACCAGATAATCGCAGTCAGATTGCGGCAGTATACACCTGAAGCACATGGCTAATCTCTTTCCTGCCCTAGACCCCAAAGCCAAAATCCTGATCTTGTTGGGAGTGGACGCCTCCGAAACTTTCCCTCCCCATGATGTGGTCAGAGGCCCAGCAGGCTCCCCATTTGCCCTCAAGACAGAACTCGGATGGGTCATCCTAGGAATGGTTTGTGTCGATCGGTTGCAGGTCCCAACCCAGGCGAATGTCTTTGCTACCTCCATTCTCAGTAAAGGGAGAGCATCCCACTTGAAGCCATGCCAAGAAGACTTCACGACTTTGACAAACAACCCTGTTTTAGGAGCAACAGTGTTCCAGACCAGTAAAGAAGACAATGAATTGGCCTTGTCGATAGAGGACAAAGAATTTCTGCAGCTCATGGATAAAGAACTTCAGCAGGATGCTAACGGAAGCTGGGTAGACCCGTTACCCTTTCGCATACCCAGGCAGTGCCTGCCAAACAACCCTGAGCAAGCTCTCTCTCTCCTCTTCAGTCTGAGACGAATCATGAACAGGAAGCCCGCAATGAAAGCTCACCTAGTGGAGTTCATGGACAAGATTGTCCAGAACGGGCATGCCGAGCTTTCCCCAACTCTAGGAAAAGATGAAGAATGCTGATACCTGCCATTCTTCGGAGTATACCATCCACAGAAACCAGGTCAGATACGAGTGGTCTTTGATATCAGCGCGCAGTTCCAAAACCTCTCTTGGAACAAAGTTCTTCTCACAGGGCCTGATCTTACCAACAGCCTGTTAGGCGTGCTCATCTGCTTTAGAAAGGAAGCCATAGCCGTCATGGCCGACATCCAGCAGATGTTTTACTCGTTCCTGGTCAGGGACGATCATCGCAATTACCTGCGTTTCCTGTGGTTCAGCGACGAACAGCACGACCAACGGATAACAGAGTACAGAATGTGAGTGCACGTCTTTGGGAATGGTTCTTCCCCTGCAATCGCCAACTATGGCCTACAACACACTGGTCGCATAGATGAAGCTGAATATGGTACAGATGCCAGATGCTTCGTGGAACGAGACTTCTACGTCGATGATGGTCTGAAATCTGTACCCACCCCAGCAGAGGCCATAGAGTTATTAAAAAGAACACGCCAGATGCTAGCAGTAGCCAACCTCAGGCTGCACAAGATCGCATCCACCAGTGAAGAAGTGCTAGAAGCTTTCAATCCCGAAGACCACGCCAAAGACCATGCCAGGACCTCGATTCTGGCACCAACACCTCTCTTATCCAATGGAGTCTTGGTCTGTGTTGGGACTTGAAGAAGGACATCTTCACCTTCAGAACCCCAGCCCAGAAGACTCTCTTCACAAGGAGAGGAGTTCTGTCGACAGTGAACAGTCTGTTCGACCCTCTAGGGTTTGTTGCACCTGTAACTATCCAAGGGAGGCTCCTTCTATGTACGCTCTCCCAAAGCACCAGAGATTGGGATGAGCCGCTTCCATTAGAACAGAAGCAAGAATGGGAGTCGTGGCGCACCTCCCTGAGTTGTCTCCAAAGCGTCAGTGTACAACGCATATATGTTCCCATCACACCCGCCGCCGCACTGAAGAAAGAGCTGCACGTCTTCTCAGATGCATCCACGAAGGCAATAGCAGCCGTGGGATACATCAGGGTCTATGGCGGGGAGAGTGACATTCATGTCGGCTTCGTCATGGGAAAGGTGAAGCTAGCACCACAACAAGGTCACACCGTACCAAGATTGGAACTCTGCGGCGCCGTACTGGCTGAAGAACTTACAGACCTGATAACAAAAACAATAGACCTTGAGCTTCAACCCACCACCTTCTACACGGATAGCAAGGTGGTGCTGGGCTATATTTACAACCAAAGCAGATGCTTCTATGTCTATGTAAGCAATAGCGGAGACTGGATCAGAAAGTCTTCAAGTCCAGAGCAGTGGCAATATGTGCCAACAGACCTGAACCCAGCGGATCATGCTACACGGTCTGTCCCTGCATCCCAGTTGGCAGAATCGACCTGGCTAAAAGGTCCCGAGTTCTTGGTCCGCCCAGGGAGCCTGATGGCACAGAGACCAGAATACCATGAGCTTTTAGACCCAGATCAAGATGCCGACATTCTACCTGAGATGCTCAGCAAACCGCTCAAACAGAACAAAGAAACAGCCTTCCATGCCACCTGTTCGGCGACAACGATCAAGGAAACAGAAAAATGACACCTTGATCATATCCTAGAACCAGTTACCTTCGAAAACTTCTCTAGATGGAGATCGCTCATACGAGACGTAGCAGCGTTTGTCCATTTCCTGCGTCGCAGGGCAAATTTACAGATAAGCATTCCAGATAGCCGTCTCTGAGCAGAGTGTTGTGGCCCACCAGTGACCCGTGCAGCTGGTTGGGGACTCCGACAGCGAAGAGGCTGTTGTGGTGATGCGCCAGCGGCCTGTGCAGCTGGTACCTGAATCGAACAGTGAGGACGTTGTTGGGGACTCGGTGCAAGAGGCAGAGATGCAGCCAGGGCCTTCAGAACCTCCAATCAATGATGAGGAAGAAGAGGAGGAGCCTATTCTTGATGCACGGGCACGCAGAGCTGCTAAGAGGCAAGAATGGTTACTCAGGAGGAGGTCTCGGGAGTAAGGCTTGGGGCTAATTGGCCACGCCCTTAGCCTATTTAAGTAGTGACCATGCTCAATCACATTGCAGGAAACAACTCTGTTCTATCCAAGTATTGATTTGATTGTTTGAAACTCCGGCTCTTGATTCAAATCAGCATTACTTTTCCTGCTCATTAGTCTGGGCTTTCTGCCAACTTCAGTAAGTTCTCGTAGTTCTTATCAATTAAGCTTCATTTGTTGAACTTCTTGGATTCTTTGTGCTGGGACTCTTGCCAACTGTTAAGACGTTAATTAACAGTTGGGGCACCGAAAGGACTACTTTATGATTTATGGACTTTAACCAGCATGACAGCTAAGAGAGCATTAGCAGTTTAAAGAATAGTAAACAAGGTTTGTTTGCACATTGCTTGTATTGTTTTTCTTGGTTCGGCAGCTGGGACAGAACACAGAGAGAGGGATTCTATGGATTCTAACAAGACACGTACCCAGGGGAATTCATGTGCCTAAAGGCTAAGAAGCCTATTCCAAAATCCAGCCCACTTCTGAAGCTGAACCCGTTCCTTGACAGCCACGACGTGCATTGAATAGGGGGGCGTCTGGATAAGGCTGAAATAGCCTCAAACACCCTATCATCCTTACCGCTTGTCACCATGTGACGAACCTGCTGGATCAACACTACCACGAAACCATCCACCATCAAGGCCGACACTTCACAGAAGGAGCTGTTAGAGCTGCTGGACTATGGATCGTGGGAGCCAAGAGGCTCATCGCTACTGTCTTACACAAGTGCCTGCATTGTCGCAAGCAACGAGGTGCGACACAACACCAGCTGATGGCTGACCTGCCACCCGAGCATCTTAGTACTGAACTGCCTTTTACCAACATAGGACTAGACGTCTTTGGCCCTGCCTGGTCTGTGTCTGCCTGTCAGACCAGAGGTGGTCAAGCTAACAGCAAACGTTGGGCCGTCCTTTTCACATGTCTTAGCATTCGCGCTGTCCACATCGAAGTCATCAAATCCATGGACAGCTCCTGCTTTATAAACGCTCTAAGATGATTCCAAGCCCACAGAGGCCCAGTCAAGGTGTTTAGATCTGACCGTGGAACGAACTTTGCAACGAGCTTGCAAAGAGCTACAAATCAATGAGGGCTCTCACCTCGACCCATCAATTGACGGCTACCTGAAGGCCCAAAACTGTGTATGGATATTTAATCCTCCTCATGCGTCCCATATGGGAGGAGCATGGGAACGAATGATTGGCATAGCCTGCAAAATCCTAGACTCCATGTTGACGAAGACACCCATGCTGACCCATGAGATCCTCACCACCCTCATGACAGAAGTGGCAGCTGTCGTCAATGCTCGACCTTTGCGTCCAGTATTCTCGGATCCTGAGAATCCAACTATCCTCACTCCAGCCACCTTGCTAACCCAGAAGACAGGTGAATGGCCAGCACCATTAGGAAACTTCGTTCCAAAGGACATGTATACACAACAATGGAGACAAGTTCAGCTGCTGGCCAACACCTTCTGGAAGCGCTGGAAGCAAGAATACTTGTCTTCCCTGCAGGATCGCCGCAAATGGAAGACCAAAGAGCCTAACCTAGAAGAAGGAGATCTTGTCTTGCTAATAGACAAGGACGCGCCTCGAAACTCTTGGCCCATGGGACTGGTGCATCAAGTTCTACCCAGCTCTGATGGACTAGTTTGCCAAGTTGAAGTTCAGGTTGCAAAACCAGAAGAGTCATTCCGTGGCTCACAGATTTTCACCAAGAAGCTCTACACCAGGCCAATCACCGACCTGGTGCTCCTGAGAAGGAAGACCGAACTTGAAGACTGAACATCAAACTTTGCATGCCTTGTGTCTACCTCATTGTTTGGATTGTTTGATGCTATGCCTTTGTTTACTTTAGTCAATTAGATAGTTAAGTTTGCATTGTTTATGCTATGCCTTTGTTTACCTCAGTTAATTAGTTAGTTAATAGTGGAATTTTATAATTCCAGGCGGGGAGTGTGCTGATTAGAGGGATATTTTAGCTTGGATTAAGAGCTGTCTCTTTAAGAAATTGCATTATGGGGAATGTAGACAGAGATTGCATTATGGGGAATGTAGTCTATGACGTGATCACATCTGTGTTGCTGATTGGCCATCGAGCTATACCTCTGCTGCTGGGTAATTGTGCCATGCAGACCAGCGGTCATTTTGCATCTTAACAAAGAAGCCTTCAGCATCAGGAGACATGCACCTTTTCTCACCTATGCTTAACTGGGACTTCTCCTACGTATAATGGGATCAAATTGTGATATAAACCTTCAGATGAATCTCGACAGTATCGTGAGTTATTGTTTTTGAGGATACCTGAAGAATAAACGTGATTTGCATGAATTCCTAATGGCGTTGAGTTTATCTGCCTCATAAGAGCAATTGCTATGCTTGAGATCAGAACAGAGAGCATGACTTTGAGATGCCCTCATGGGAAAGCTGAAGAAAGGAGCTAAAAAAGTTGGCAAGATACTACGGTATATAAAAAAGATATGGGGCACCAGAAGATGCAGTATGGTGTAAAGTATGGTGCCATTAAGAAAATAAATATTTGAGAGGCTTGGGTAATTGAAGCCAACGATTTGTCTCCTGGTGATCCATGTATTGAAATTTAGATCACACCTTTCCTGTAGAGAATTGAATAATAATGAACTGAGCAGGCCTAAAAACATATTCTTTAAAATGCAGTTGCAGAATAGTGGATAGTTTTGTGGTTAAAAATCTTGGCAGTTATGTGTGTGTAGAGAGTTTGAATACCTAAAGTTAAACTTTGCTTTCTCAAGTTAACTGTCTCAGGTTATTGCTGATATTTTGCCTTAGTCTAAAAGTTTTTACGCAGTCTATGTCTTTTCCTCAACAGTATTCTGGTGACTATTGCCGGATTGGCATGATGCCTACTTACTTGCCATCCCGGAATGGGCAACCTCTGCGGATCCTTGGTGATGTCTTCCTCAGGTCCTATTACTCCGTGTACGACTTGGGCAACAACTGGGCTGGCTTTGCAACAGCAGCATAAACATATCCAACAGTCTTGTGCAGGGCTTTTCATCTGCAAAAATCTTCCACTAAAAGTGTTAATAAATCAAAGTTGGTTTCCTCCCCAAAGTAACTGGAAGCAAATAAAGAATGATTATGCAAAGGACAGTCTTATGTGTGAATTTTTACTTGGCCAACTGTGAGAGCATAGTACAGGAGAGATGGTTGAAAGAAATATGGCATCTCAATGTTTTCTTTGAACAACAGAATTCCTCTATTTATTTATGTTTTAAATCTATCCCTATTCCAGGAGCTAAAGAAAGGCTATGTAATATTTTCTTAATATTTCTTCTTACATCATCTTATAATTACATCCTTTGTGCAGTTGCCTTGAATAGACGTAACTGCAACCAAAGAGTTCCTTTTTAAATATGGAAATAAAATTAAATATGGGTCTTAATTATTCCTTTAAATTCAATAAGAAAGAAGGAAAACCTATAGGATAGCTTTCTGTGGGGATCAAATCTGGAGAGTACGTACTGAGTATATACCAAGACAAGCATCAGCATGTCATCAATTTTGCTGGAAAATTATGGCTTAGTTTATTGATCTATCATTTTAAGAAGATGGCCGTATATTGTGGTTTTCATGCAACCCTTTTCACATCCTTTTATACATCACACTAGTGCACTGATTGCTGCTATGAAAGTATGCAATGATAGATTATAATACTGAAGAGTCTACAGTGTGGAGAGTATTCCACATCAACACCTTTTCATGAGTACTCACTTAAGTGGGATCATCTCTAAAATGCTCAAGATGTACACAATGAGAAGGAATATCTCCTCTTTCGCAGAAACCTCAGTAAACTTAATTTAGGTTCCCCTCCACTTAATGCAGTTGACTGAGAGTTAGAAGAAAAATAGTGAGCGATGTGTCTGAATATATAGCTGTATGACTGATGTATGACTCCATATGATTTATTACTCAACGTGTGGTGGGAAGAAAACAAATGGAAGAATTAAAAGACTTTTAAGACTAACTTTATAAAAATGAAAAACATGACCGGAGGTGTCTTCTAAACTTTAAAAAGATGCTGATGTAGAGTTGCCTTTTCTCTTCTATTTGAAGCTATCTTTAGGCATATTTATTTATTTGATAAATTTATTTGCTGTCTACTCGCCGCAGGGCTACGCTAGGTAGTTTACAACAGTAAAAACAAAGAAATGAAAAGAAGTGTAAGCCTAACAGTATCAAAAAAGTGAAATAATAAAATAAACAACGAAAACACAGTAATATGAGATTAAAAAATGGGAGGGAGAAAGCAGGGAATGCAGGGGAGGGGAGGTGGGTTTGCTATCCATCTAGTAGCCACTTCCAGTGTGCTGTTCCCTCATTGGATTCCCGGGCCATTTGGCAGTCAGGTCTTCAACCTCTTGCGGAAGGATAGAAGGGTGGGGACAAATCTCACCCCGGGAGGTACCATGTTCCAGAAGGTGGGTGTTAGGGCACAGAAGTCTCTTCTGGATCCCAACAATCAGAGTTCTTTGACTGACAGGATCCATAGCAGGCCATATCAGAAGTGGGTTCCTCCCGGTTTGGACCGGTTCTATAGAACGGGTAGTAACTTGGCCTGGGTCGCTAGAACCGGCAGCGACCCAGGCCTGCCACACCCCCAAACCGGTTTTTTCGGCAGCGCCATAGGCACCACCATTTTGATTTTTGCTTGTGCGCATGCGCAGAAGCTTTTGTTAAGCACTGCGCATGTGCGAAGCGCCCGCGCAGCGCGGCACTGAGCGAACCGGCAGCAAAGAAAAGAACCCACCCCTGGGCCATAGGATGTAGAGATGCACACTGGTGGTTATGGGCTTGAATAATCTATGAGTACAGCTTTCCTGTCTAGCTGCTTCATAGTCCCTTGCTATTGTTTTCAGGCTCTTTGTCCTAACGTGAAAGAGGAGAAAGGGATTATAATCTGTGGGCTTGATTATTTTGGTAAGCCTCTCTATCACATCTTTGCATGTTGGAGACAATATACCTCCCTTGGTAGATTGTCTGATCTACAAATTGCTGATTCTGTTCCTCTATGAAGCGAGTCACCTATTACCAACGCACACTTTTTTTATTTGGGGAAGTTTGAGTTTTTTCCTGTCACTGGAATACTTGATGAAGTCTCTTCTCTGGTTGTCTGCATGTTTTCTTCTGTGTGTGTGTGTGTGTGTGTGTGTGTGTGTGTGTGTGCAGGAAATAAGAAAATTCAAAAATAAAATAGTATGTGGATATATAGGTTAGAAATGCATATAAACATTATTTTGCTTTAAGATAGTTGGAGAAAATACATGCTGAACAAAGATGTAACAGATGTTAGAAACAGATGTTCTTTTGTTTGAGTACTGTTAGAAAGAGGCCCTGCTAAGGGGACATTCCTTAATGCCAAGAAAATAGATAAGAAAAAGCTATGCTTGCAAAATATTTTATGGGTAGTTATGGGGAGGTGTTGATGAACATTTATTTTTTTATTTATTTATTTGTTTGTCAAACATGTACAAGATAGCAGGTATAGGTATAAACATAAACATAATCAAAGTGAATACAGATAGATGAGGACAATAGGACAGTAGGACAGGGACGGTAGGCACGCTGGTGCGCTTATGCACGCCCCTTACAGACCTCTTAGGAATGGGGTGAGGTCGACAGTAGACAGTCTAAGGTTAAAGTTTTTTGGGTTTGGGGAAGAAACCACAGAGTCAGGTAGTGAATTCCAGGCATTGATCACTCTGTTGCTGAAGTAGTATTTTCTGCAGTCGAGTTTGGAGCGGTTTACATTACATACACTACATATACACATTACATACAATACCTTTAAAA
>QLTV01000420.1:9510-32960 GCA_003457575.1 Thermophis baileyi
AAAGAAGATATACCAATTATTATACACAAAACAATAAAAGAGGTACACAAATACTTACATAAGAGCAATAAGACTCTTATTGCTCTTATGTAAGTATTTGTGTACCTCTTTTATTGTTTTGTGTATAATAATTGGTATATCTTCTTTTTGTAGGTCATTAGGGCAAAGAAGTGATGTTGACTTGGCCACGCCCACCCACCCAGTCACATGACCACCAAGCCACACCCACCAAGCCACGCCCACCAAGCCACGCCCACAGAGCCGGTAGGGAAAAATTTTGAATTTCACCCCTGGACTACATCATATTGGAATTCAATATAATGCAAACACAAACAATAGAACATAATCCAACCAGTGTCTTAAATTTTAAAAAAGCCGATTTTAACAAACTCAGAGAGACCATAGGAAAGATTCCATGGATACAAATCCTAAAGGGGAAAACAACTCAAGAAGCTTGGGAAACTCTGAAAAATATGATCATAAAAGCCCAGTCCAGCACAATACCACTGAAAAAGAAATCCAAGAAGAAACCAGCATGGTTGCACAAAGATCTCTCTCATAAACTGAAAGACAAAAAGGACAAGTACAAAAAATGGGAAGAGGGACACATAACTAAAGCAGAATATCAGCAGATAGCCCGAATCTGCAAAAATGAAGTCAGGAAAGCAAAAGCTCAGAATGAACAAAGACTTGCAACAAAAATCAAAGATAATAAAATTTCTTTCAACATATAAATAACAAGAAAAAAGTCAAGAAAACTGAGGGGAAGGAAATGGAATGGAATGTATGCAGAGATCATGAAAGCATGGAGCCAGCAAGGTCACCGCTGCAGGTGCTTGAGAAAGAGATGGACCGTTCTCATAACAAAAGACTGTCTCGTAATTGGACAATGTGATCAACCAGGGTTGGGGACAAGGAGAAAGTATTGTTTAACTGAGCAAACATTTTTGCAGGAAACCAGAGCTGGTTTCGTTTCTTCAGTACCAACATGGTGTATCCAATAAAGTTTTACTTTTGGGAAGTCAATTCTCCCAAGAGTGTTTCCTTGTTTTGGGTTCACTAATTGGACAGTTGATATTAAACCAGCTCTCCTAACTCAACTCACCCTACTCGGATAACCTCGAGAGAGCTGTGACCTATCAATGTCTGGAAGAGAGTGAAAAGCTTATGCCACAGCGAAGCCTGGATTGCTCCCTCCTCGGGAAGCACCAGCAGTCACCCAAGCAGTTGCCAGGGCGCAGACGGTGGTAACCCAATCCAAAGTGAGAGCGGAGAAGACGGAACAGCCACCAGTGCATGAGGAGGGGATCGTGACCGCATCCATTTGTCCTGACCCGAAGGTGCAATGGCCAAATGGAGTGGGGAAGGCAGCCGAGTTGGAGTTCCCCTTGGTTCCGCCTGGAGTTGCTGTGACTCAAGGGAGCAAATGGAAAGCCCGGAGGGCAGCAGACTGGGAAGAGCCAGGGGAATGGAAACTCTTGACAGCATGCCGTAGCCCATCTGTGGAGCAACTGCATGAGAGATTTGTCAGAATGGAGATGTGGGGAGCAGCATTGGTGAACCCGTCAGTCCCAGGAGTGGGGCTTGGGATGGGGCAAGCGTTGGCAGCCCCTGCCCCTTCTCCACCCCAAAGAATGAGACTGGGGAGTATTGTCCAAGGAGCTCGGGCTCCCCCAGCAGGGGCTGCTGTTCTCCCCGCAGCTGCAGGGCAAGCCCAGGGAATCCCTGCAGTGGCAGGAGCCCAGGCTCAAGCAGCCACCGGGCTACATGCTAACTGGGGATGATCGGGAGCCCCTGCCTCTAAAAGCTGTGTTTCACAGGCGGCCGCAGAAACTAGCCTACTTCCTGAACCAGGTGTGGAATCATCTGAAGGGGTATAGGGCAATGTACCCAGACGAAGCTGCCTGCGTGAACGCCATCACTTCAAACCTAGAGGATGAGGCGGCAGAGAGGGTGATGTACCTCCACGATGAAGGAGTGCCCAAGCTGGGGAATGTGGATGTCCTCCTGGATGAACTTCGAGCCAGGTTTGGAGACCCTGCCTGGGTCCACCGAGCAGAATCTGGGATCTGTGCCATAAGACAGGGGAGCTGGCCAGTAGGCGAATACATTCGGGAGTTCCGCAGCCTGGTTGAGAAGCTGAGGGGATGTCATGAATGCTTACTTGTCTACCACTTCTGAGACAGACTAAATAGGGAGCTATACCAAAACTGCCTGCCCCGAGGAATTCCAGACAACCTTGGGGCATGGTACCAGCTGGCGATCACAGTGGAGCTAGACCTGTTGGAGTACCGGCAGCATGCAACACACGAAGGTCACCCCCAACGAGGCCAGGAGAGGCGCCCACCAATGTGCAAGGGATGAACAGCCCCTCCTGCCACACCTAGGGAGAATCTGCGGCGCCTGCCTGGAGCCTGCTTCCAATGTGGAAAAGAGGGCCATCGAGCAGCCAACTGCCCAGCCCTGCAACCCATGTTGGCAGCAAGGGGCCCGGGCCAGCCGAAGGCCAAGAAGGCGCAGAGGAAGGGAAAAGAGAAGACGCGGGTGGTGCAGCAGATCGTGGAGGTCTCTTCCCCCTCTAGCGAGGGGGAGGGAACTCCAACCCCCAGCAACCCTAACCTGGTCTGCTACGAAAGCGACAGTGAGGGAGAGGATGATCCGATGGTAAGTGGAACCATTGCCCCTTTGACTGCCCAGGTGGAGATGCTAGTGCCCCACTCAGGAGTGAGAGGGATCTTTACGGCCCTGGTAGACTCAGGTTGCACCCACTGCTTGGTCAGTCAGAGAACTGTGGAAAAGATGGGACTGAGACTTAAAAAATTGAGGCAACCTATGAAGTTTGAGTAAGTTGATGGCTCCCTTACTGGGAGCCTACCAGCCATGTGCCTAACTGAACCAGTAACTCTGAGATCAGGAAGCCACGAGGAAACTATACATTTCATAGTAGCCTCGAAAATGGCAGAGACAATGATATTGGGGTTGGCATTGCTGAAAAAGTGGAACTCAGCGGTTGACTGGAAAGACAACTGGCACTGGAGGAGTAGAGCAGGCGGACTGCAACGCATAGGGGTGAAGCGCAGAGGCAGTGAAAGCCCGCTGGTGGGGAGGGGAAAGATACAGCCTGTCAACTCATTAACTGAGGGCGGCCAAGGGGGACTGATCATCCCTAAGGAATACCAAGACCTAGCGGAAGCATTCAGTGAGCGGGAATCAGACGTACACCCTCATCGCCCCACTGACTGTGCCATTGAGATACTGCTGGGGGCAAAATTACCTAAGCCAAAGATGTACTCAATGACCTCAAGAGAGATGGAGGAGCTCAGGAATTTCATGGATAAAAACCTAGCCAGGGGCTTCATCCAACCGGAAAAATCTAGGATGGCAGCCTCGGTGCTCTTCAAAGAGAAGAAAGATGGGTCTTTGAGATTATGCATGGATTTTTGGGGGATCAATGGTGTTTGTGTGGAAAACATGTACCCCCTCCCCCTCATGAAGGACATGCTGGGATACCTGGCCAAGGGGAAGGTGTTCACCAAGCTGGACTTGAGAGATGCATATTACAGAGTAAGACTTAAAGAAGGTGATGAGTGGAAAACCACTTTCAATTGTCCCTTGGGGTGTTTCCAATTCCGAGTGATGCCTTTCGGGCTGCAAGGAGCACCCACGATGTTCATGCAGCTAATCAACAAAGTGCTGCATGAGCACCTGTATAAGAGGGTGTTGGTGTACCTGACTGATATCATTTATTCTGAGACAATGGAAGACCACGTGAAACTAGTGTTGGAGGTGCTAAGAAAACTATTGAAAGCTAAGCTGTACACTAAACTATCCAAGTGCGACTTCCACAAAACCTGTTTAGACTACTTGGGGTATCGCGTGTCCAGTGAGGGAGTGGAGATGGATCCTGGAAAGGTGAAGTCCATTCTGGAGTGGGAAGCCCCTCGCACCAGAAAGCAACTGCAGAGCTTCCTGAGCTTCACCAACTTTTTGTCATGGTTCCGAGTAATGCTCCCAACCAATTCAAGACTCTGAGGTCTTAGCTTCCTCAAAAATCTTGTTTATTGGGTACATCATATCGGCACGGTCAAAGGTGAAACCAACACTGAATAATTCCCGCGTTTTTGGTATAATTAAAGAATAGATACTGTCCACCCCCCTTGTGTCACAGGTCACATTAACCAACCAAGCAGGTGGTGAACTTCTCAGCACTCCCTCCTGCCGTTGCTAGGGCACATTGATTTGGCCTTGGTTCTCAGGAGCCTTATCGTCGTTATGTCTGGCACATTGGAGGAAAACATTCTACATTCCATAAGTCCCCCTCCGCCCCATAAGTATGGCAACTAAGAAATGAAGCAAGAAAAATATGGCTTCAGCCAGAGTCGTTTTGAGAGATATCGGTCTCAATGTAGAGCCGACTACTGGTTTTAAGAAGCTACTGTGGAACACTGGGTGCACCTTCCCCCAAAGGCGGGGGAGTTTTAGTTCCATGGTAACTGGATTGATTACCTTTACAATGGGGAATGGCCCCAAGAACTTAGGACCTAGTTTTTTGCAGGACAACTTTAGCCTTAAGTACTTTGTGGAGAGATAAACCTTCTCCCCAACCTGGAAGGGTCTCTGCGGGGCCCATTTCTTATCAGCCTGCTCTTTGTAGGCTTCTGTTGCTTTTGTCAGTGCTTGCCTTACATTCCCCCATGCATTCTGCAACGAGTCAACCCACTCCATTAGACTAATAAAAGAGGGTGGCTTCTGGGGGGTATTCTGGCATGGGGACAAAGTTTACCCCATTGACCACCTTGAAGAGAGCAAGCCCAGTGCTGCTGTGCACTGCGTTATTGTATGCCACTTCAGCAAAAGACAGTAGTTCTGCCCAATTAGCCAGCTGGTAGTTGACATAACACCTTAGGTATTGCTCCACCATGGCATTAGCTCTCTCCGCTGCCCCATTGGTACTCGGATGAAAAGCTGAACTAAGCCCCTGGGAGGACCCAATGGACTTTAAAAACTCCCTCCAGAACTTAGCTGTGAATTGGACCCCCCGATCTGAAATAATTCTGTGTGGGACCCCATGCAATCGGTAGATATGCCTCAGGAACAACTTCACCAGTTTGTGGGTGGATGGTAATCCGGGGCAGGTGATAAAATGAGCCTGCTTGGAAAATAGGTTGATCACTGTCCAAATCATGGTATTCCCTCCACTTTGTGGCAGCTTGACTATGAAGTCCATCGTGATCTCTTCCCAGGGCCGGGTGGGCTCAGCTACTTGCTGCAGCAACCCAGGGGGCTTTCCCAGTCTTTTCTTCATCGTTGCACAGGTTGCACAACTCTACATAGCGCTCAATGTCCTTTTTCATCCCTGGCCACCAGAACTGTCTCCTAACCAGGTGCAGGGTTTTCAGGAACCCAAAGTGCCCCGCCTGCCTGGCGTCATGGCTCCTTCATAGGACCTGCATCCGCAGGCTGTTAAGGACGTATAGTTTAGTCCCCTTCCAGGCCAGCTCATCCCTAATGGTCAAGAGCTGCGGGTGGTCCTTGAACCAGGGGTTGCTTTGCGACTCGGTTTCGAGTTTCTGGGTCAGTTCCTCCCCTGGTGTGGTCAGTTGTCGCATAGCTCATCGCATGGTCACCTGGGCTGCTTTCTGGGGTAGGGGAATAATTGCATTAACCACCTCCTCCCGAGTGCTCTTGTACTGGGGCATTCTTGAGAGGGTGTCAGTGAGAAAGTTTTTTCCTCCCGGGAGGTATTTTAGGGTGAAGTTAAATTGATTGAAGTACTGCACCCACCGAACCTGCTTCGGTGAGAGTTTGTGAGGAGTTCTAAGTGCCTCCAAATTTTTATGGTCAGTGCACACTTCGAACAGTACATTACTCCCCTCCAGGAGGTGGCGCCAGGTCAATATTGCCCACCAGACTGCAAAAGCCTCCTTTTCCCATACAGCCCAGCATCTCTCCGTGTCAGTGAGTTTTCGGGAGGTATAGGCGCATGGTTGTAGGTTCCCCTCCTCATTTCTCTGGAGGAGGATGGCCCCTATGGCCACGTCGCTGGCGTCAGCTTGGATCACGAAGGGTTTCTCGGGATTGGGGTGCTTCAGAACCGGTTCCTTTGCAAATAGCCTTTTCAGAGTTTCGAATGCCTGTTGACATTCCATCGTCCTTTGGAGCGGCTGGCTCGGTTGGGGTTTAGCCCCGGTTTTCCATTTTCAGCAGCTCTGTGATTGGCAAGGCTATTCTCACAAAGGATGGGATGAATTGCCTATAGAAGTTAGCGACCCCCGAAAAGCTTTGTAGTTGTTTATGGGTTCGAGGGGCTTGCCATTCTAAAATGGCTTTTACCATCCCTGGATCCATTTCCACCTCTTCTCTTGATACTCGATAACCCAGGTAGTCCAGCCGGGTCTGGTGGAACTCACATTTGGACAGCTTAGCGTATAGGTTCACTGCCAGAAGCTTAAGGACTTGGCGGACTAGTTTGATGTGCTCTTCCATTGTCTCGGTGAAGATGAGAATGTCGCTCATGTAAACTAGGACCCCCTTATACAAGTGCTCGTGCAGCACCTCGTTGATCAGCTGCATGAACACCGCTGTAGTCCAAATGGCATCACTTTGAACTGGAAGCTTCCCAGAGGGCACTTAAACGCCATCTTCCATTCATCTCCCTCTCTGATTCTGACGCAATAATACACTTCCCTCAAATCTAACTTGGTAAATATCTTCCCCTTGGCTAGGTGAGTCACCATGTCCTTCATGAGGGGGAGTGGGTACATGTTCTCCACGCACACCCCATTGATCCCCCTAAAGTCTATGCATAATCTCATCGTCGCATCCTTCTTTTCTTTAAACAGGACTGGGGCTGCTACTCATGATTTAGCCGGCTGGATGAAGCCCCTGGCTAGGTTCTTGTCGATGTACTCCCTCAGCTCCTTCATCTCCTTGGGGGTCATGGAGTACATCTTTGGCTTGGGTAGTTTTGCCCCTGGAAGGATCTCAGTCGTGCAGTCTGTGGGCCTGTGAGGGGGTAGCACGTCACACTTCTCCTCCCCAAACACCTCTGCCAGGTCCTGGTATTCCCTGGGGATGGTCTGGGTCCCCGGCGGCCGATCTGACCCAGCCCTTGAGTGTTCTGGGCCCTCGGCTCCCATCCTCTGCAGGGAGGCTTGCATGACTTGGTCATGTGGGGGAGGGAAGGGGCCTCTTCCCAACCTCAATTTCCTGTTTCCCCCATCCCACCATATTGTCAGGCCCCACTTGTCCAGCCAGGCTAGTCCCAGGATCACAGCTTCTGTCATTTTCGGGACAATCACGAACCAGATCATCTCCCAGTGCTGACCCATCTCCAGGTTCACGGGCTTGGTCAAATGGGTTACTGGGGCTCCTCCTATTAGTGAGCCACCAACCTGTTCAAACCTCATCGGCCTGGATAGCCTCCTCACCTGGATTCCCAGCCTCAGCACTGTGGGCAGGCTTATTAAACATCGGGTGCAGCCTGAGTCCATGAGGGCCTCAAACTCCCCTTGAGCTCCCAACTTGGGTGCCATGATCTTCACGGGGATCACGAAAGGGCGGATGGCTCTACTCACCATTGGGTCTCTTTCTCCCTCATCCTCGCTGTCATACAAGGCGGGTGACTGGTCTCCTTCAGCTGGAGTTCCCTCCCCCTCAGGCAGGGAAGAGGGAACCTCGACGGCCTGGTGTCCCAAGCTGGACTTCTCTGGTGGCTTCCGTGATGATTTTTTCAGCTTTGCCAGTGCCATCGGCCCCGCTTTTGGTTTGGGTGTGGCTGCCAAGCATTCGGCTGCTCGGTGCACTGGCTGACCGCATCGGAAGTACTGGATGGGGGCTCAGATTGGTCTTGTGGGAGCGCTGGTGGGCATGGCTGAGACCGATCGCCTCCCAGCCGGTCGGCTCTCTTGGCTCTTTTGCGTCCTCACTTCAGCGTCGCTCCTCGGCCTGCAGGCCCGCAGTTCCACATCCAGTGCTATGGCAGCCTGGTACCACTTTTGTAGTGCCTCGATATGCACAATCCTGTCATAGGCCTCTGTCGAGGCCCTCTTTTAAGTGGTAGATGAGCATCCATTCTGGCCAGTGCCGCAGCCTCCCTGCAACCCTCCGGAATTCTTGAATGTATTCCTTCACTGGCCGTCCCCTCTGCTTTAACTCCCGTATCTCCCCCTCTGCCTGTTGGGCTTTCGCCTCTCTTCGAATCTCGCCCTCAGCTCCCCCAGGAATTTTCCAGCCTCCCTCAGCTCAGGGGCGTCCTCATTGTGGAGGGTAGCCACCCATTCTGCTGCCTCCCCCTCGAGCTTGGCCATTATCTGCTCACCATCAACCTCTGGTAGGCCAAATGGTATCGATCTAGGTGAGCCAGGATGCTGTCAAGGAAGATCGCCAGCTGGTCGGGGTTCCCGTCGAATGTGACAGCTGGGGGGGGGGGAGGCTCCATGTAGTGGAGTGGCAGCAGCCAATATCCCGGGTGCCACTCAGGCCCCAGGGGGGAAGGGAGCCTGATACCATCTGGGGCCATGGGGGGAGGGGCTGTGGTGGCTGCCAGGCTGGGCTGACCACTCCTGGTGGCTGCTGGGGCCCCTGGCCAGGGCTGGGACTCACCCTCATCGCTGCTGCTGGTGAGGATTGGGCGCTTCTCCTGGGGCTTGTCCCCGCTGCCGCGGCTCCCTGCTGCGCTGGAGTAGCTCGCTCTGGGCTCCCCCCTGTCACTGTCAGTTGAAACTTCGGGCTGGCGAGGCGGAATCTGACAGGAGGACTTGGGCTCTGTCGTCCCAGAAGTGGCTGGGTAGCTTGGTGGATCGTCTCCTCTGTTACCTCCAGCTGGTACAGAGGTTCCACACCCCGGATGGCCATGCGGTCAAACCGCTCTCAGCTGCTGTACCGAAGAGCTCTGAAGCGTGGTCAAGTATTTCCAGTCCCTTGGCTCATCCCAGTCTACCTCTCTCTTTTCCCTCCACTGCGAGGGTTGGGCCCCCGTGTACATGGGCGCTGCCATGGGGAGCTCAACTTGCACTGCTCCAGGGGCTCTCCTCCACCAGAATTCGTCTGCTGCAAGGAAGGGGCTTCCCCAATCGCTGCTTCCTCCCGTGTCTCTTTCAGCCGTGCGATCACCAGCAGGGTGGTCTTGCTCGCTTGCCATTTGCACCGTCACCGGCTCCCCCACTGGCTTGCTGATGGCCTCTTTCCCCTTCATCTCAGCCATCTCTTCCTGAGGATTTCCCTTCCCCCCAAATCAACCGGGGTGGAGGGCCGGGCCTCAGGAGTCCCTGAGGTTTGACGAGTTTTAGGAGTGTTGGTTTAATGTCATGGTTCCGAGTAATGCTCCCAACCAATTCAAGACTCTGAGGCCTTGGCTTCCTCAAAAATCCTGTTTATTGGGTACATCGTGTCGGCACGGCCAAAGGTGAAACCAACACTGAATAATTCCCACGGTTTTGGTATAATTAAAGAATAGATACTGTCCACCCCCCCTTGTGTCACAGGTCACGTTAGCCAACCAAGCAGGTGGTGAACTTCTCAGCACTCCCTCCTGTCTTTGCTAGGGCACGTTGATTTGGCCTTGGTTCTCAGGAGCCTTATCGTTGTTATGTCTGGCACATTGGAGGAAAGCATTCTACATTCCATAAGTCCCCCTCCCCCCCCCAAGTATGGCAACTAAGAAATGAAGCAAGAAAAATATGGCTTCAGCCAGAGTTGTTTCGAGACTTGACATTTCTACTACCAATTCATCCCCTTGTTTGCACAGATAGCCCTGCCTATCACCGAACTATTAAAAATGGGTGGAGGGGGAGTGAAGCCTAAACCAAGCCAGCCGCTCTCTTGGACTATGTAATGCCAAACGGCTTTCAAAAAGCTTAAAAGGCTTTTTGTGGCAGAGCCAACCCTTAAGCACCCAAACCCAGAGGAGCCATTTGTAATACAAGCTGATGCCAGCGATGTGGCAGTGGGGGCCGTTTTGCTCCAAAAACACTGCAACCCTGTGCCTACACTTCCTGGAAGCTGACCGACACCGAAAGGCGTTGGGCGGTGTGAGAGAAGGAAGCATATGCCATTCGATGAGCGCTGCTGACTTGGAGGCAATAAGGCAGTAAGATTCCGTTCGAAGTGTGGATTCACCAAAAGAACCTGGAAGCCTTAAGAACCCCGAGGAAGCAATGGTGGAGCAATACCGATGTTGCTATGTAAACTATCAGCAAACCAGGTGGGCGGAGCTCCTACCTTTCGCAGAAGTGGCTTATAATAACTCGGTGCATAGCAGTACTGGATTCACCCCTTTTAAAGTAACCACGGGGCTGTGATGTCTCCTTTGGACGACTCCTCCGACACTTCCTCAGAGGCAGGCTTGAGGGAGAATGAGATCATTCCTGGCACGTCAGGAATTACTGACCCTGAACTGCCGGCAGAACAGGCTTCAGCTGGGGACAGCTTGCAGGCCAGTGAAGAGTGGGAGGAGCTTCCAGCCATGGTGGATCTCAGAGCATGCAGGGCAGAGAAACGAAGGTCTGCCAGATTGCTCAGGAAAAGGCCCTGCCCCTCTTGATGGGCTGCACCGGGAGCTATTTAGCACAGCAGGCAGAGGGAGGCATTGCTGGAAGCAACGTGTGGGTTGTGGCTGTGTGCTCGTTTGTGTTTCCTGGGACTCTGAATTACTATAACCCATGAGCTAATGTGGGTGTACTTTAAGTTTTGCCTGGGAGCTTTATGTTTATTTATTGGACTTACTGTTTGAGCAGCTTGCTCTTTGTGTTATGGACTAATTGGCCATTGCCTGGGGAATTAATCTGGGCTTGCTTGTGGCTGGCTTCGGTTGGGACAGTTCTAAAGCCGGGTGAAGAGAACTGCTGGGGGAAGACAAATAAAACCCTCCATAAACCACGCTGACGTGTGAGTGTGAGTTAGTGGGGCAGCACAGGGGATTGAATTTGTACCAATGCCAGAGTTTCTGAGGGAACCTCCTCCCTCAGTAACAATAGCTGAATGGATGGAGACCCTGAAAGTTGCTTGGGGAAACATGCAGAAAGCCCTGAATAAGGCCAGGGAGTCACAAAAGAGACAGGCAGATCAGAACAGAGCCCCTCAGAAGTTCAGAATCAGAGAGAGAATTTACCTGTCTACGAAATACTTAAAGCTGAACTAACCTTGTAAGAAACTGAGTCCTAAGTACATAGGTCCGTTCCCAATTGTTCGAATCATAAACCCAGTTACTGTGGAGTTACAGTTGCCTAAGGTACTCAGGCAAGTCCACCCAGTGTTCCACTGTAGTTTATGGAAGCCCTTCCAAGGCTCCAAGTTAAGGTCAGTCGAGGACAAGCCACCACCTCCTGTGATGGTGGGGGTGGGGGGAAACACTATGGGATAAAGAGGATACTGGACTCAAAATACTTTAAGGGGAAATTACAATATTTAGTGCAGTGGAAAGGATATCCCTCAGCCGATGCGGAGTGGGTAGGTGCCCAAAATGTTAGCGCAGACAAGTTAGTAGAAAGGTTCCATGCAAAATCCTCCAAGCGACCAAGGAGATTAGTGAAGGCTAAGACCACCTAAGCAACAATAATTAATCTGTGTTTAATATTTTCCAGGTACCCTTTTCCTTCAGGGGATCCACATGTCAAGATTGAACCGCTTTGCTTGTTTCAAACCTAATGCTTTTCAACTTGCCAATGAACTAGGGGGAGGGAAATGGAGAATGTATGCAGAGATCATGAGAGCATGGAGCCAGCAAGGTCACTGCTGCAGGTGCTTGAGAAAGAGATTAACTGTTCTCATAACAAAAGACCGTCTCATAATTGGACAATGTGATCAACCGGGGTTGGGGAGAAGGAGAAAGTATTGTTTAACAGGGCAAGCATTTGCGCGGGAAACCAGAGCTGGTTTCGTTTCTTCAGTACCAACATGGTGTATCCAATAAAGTTTTACTTTTGGGAAGTCAATTCTCCCAAGAGTGTTTCCTTGTTTTGGGTTTGCTAATTGGAAGTAACGGGCAGTAGAGTGTCAACCCTGCAGCTGACCTGTTTTCTTTTCTGTAGTTTTTTTCTATCGGGATTTCTTTTCACATGGCTTCAGGCTTGACACAGCTTGGAGCTGAAGGGGGGTAGAGATAGATGGGGTTTTGTAGCCAAAACAAAATAGTTCTCTCTTGAGTCAAGGACATTCCAACTGCCAGCTGGCCAGAGGAGGAGGGAAGGAGTAACCAGGCAACCAGCCCATACCCAGATTGGACAATGTTATTTATTGTTTGGGGGAAAAGGGAAACTTTCATTTTTAATGAGGTGGAAAGCGCGGGAACCTTCAGAGTTGGCTTTCCACTAGTTTGTGCCAAGATGATATCTCCTAATAGAACTGTTCTTTGAGGAACCAACTTGCCTCGGATTTCTGCTTGTGATGGGTGTATTACTTGGAAACCTGACATTAAGCCAACTCTGCAAAATTCTCCGCGCCAACGGGAGTCACTCTCCGGGGTCCTGAGCCCCGGCTGCTCACCTGGTCTACCCAGGGAGCAGGAAGACTCAGGGAAGACAGCAGAATGGAGGAAGAGGGGGATGAAATGAAAGGTTACTGTGGTGGCCACCTGGAGAAGTGGCAGACTCCCTCGGAGACCCAGCTGGTAGCAGAAGCGGCAGCAGAGACCGTACGGCCGGTGGGCACCCAGCCTAAGGTCCATACCGAAATGCCACCCACCGGAGACCCATGCTGGGTGGAGGAGAGCTTCAGGCGCCGAGGTTCGTTCCGAGGGCTAGTGAGGGACCTCCCAGTGACGACAAGGAAGGAGCCGCCTGCCACCACCATCCCAAGGAGAGCAGGGCCCCCCCTAGACCTGGGTGATTCGGGGTCCTGGGGGCTCTGGATGATGTCGCTCGGCCAGGGCCTGGAAAGCCTGCCAGAGGGGTTCAGTCAGACGAGCCTCGAGAGCCCGGGGCTGGAATGGAGCCTGTTGAGGTGCCGTGGAGGAGGCAGCCCACCCAGCCACCTGCGACTGCAGCTGAGATGGCAGGCGTCGCCTGGCTGGATTTACCACCCCAGTCATGGCTGGCTCCAGGCACAGTGGATCTCTACCCCTGATCCACCGCAGCCCCCTGTGCCGACTCCTTTGCCCTCTCCGCCTGTAGCCCTGCCGTGGATCAAGAGCCAGCCCAAGAGGTGCCCGCTCGGCCAACGACACATGTCCTGGGAATTTGAAGAGCCGCCAAGAGGGGCCTCTGCATGGCCCGCTGAAAGTTCCCACTGTGATCGCCAGGGCCACGAGTTGGCTGAGGACGTGGCTCCTGCCCCCCAACCAGGGGTGAGGACCTCTGGGCCAGCCAGGCTGACGAAACCGCTATGGAGGGCGATGGAAAAGGGAAGTCTCACCCGCCAGGCTGTTGAGGTCTCCCCTCCCCCAGCTGGGGAGGAGGGAACTCCGGCCCAGGGACCCCAAATGCCAATGGCCTATGACAGCAACGACGGTGAGGACAACCCGATGGTAAGTGAAGCCGTCCGCCCATTCGCCATCCGGTTGAGAATAGTAGCACCAAAGACAGGGGCACAGGGGGAAGTGGATGTGATCATAGACACGGGCTGCACCCGCTGTCTGATCAACCTACCCACAGTCCTA
This sequence comes from Thermophis baileyi, assembly GCA_003457575.1. Classification (NCBI taxonomy): domain Eukaryota; kingdom Metazoa; phylum Chordata; class Lepidosauria; order Squamata; family Dipsadidae; genus Thermophis; species Thermophis baileyi. The sequence goes on from QLTV01000420.1 coordinate 23,105, forward strand.
AAGCTGGGGATCAGGACGAAGACAATGATCCGACCCATACGATTTGAGCAGGTCGATGGATCGTTGATAGGTGGGGCCCCTGCCACGCTCCTCACCAAATCTGTAAAGCTGGAAATGGGCCAGCACTGGGAACTCATCCACTTCATGGTGGCGCCAAAAATGACAGAAGCAGTGATTCTATGCCTGGCATGGTTGGACAAATGGGGCCCCACCATCTCGTGGGAAGGTGGCTACAGGAAGCTAAAGCTGGGGAGAGGCCCCGTCCCACCTCGAAAGGTTGCCGGAAAAAGGGCTGTCCAACGACTGAATGGTGCTAAGCGAAGCGAGAAAGCTGCCGCCACCTCACAGCCACTCCCAGGTACCCCCCAGATCCCTAGAGAATACTGGGATCTGGCGGAGGTGTTCAGCGAGGAGGAATGCAACGTGCTACCCCCTCACCGCCCCACAGACTGTGCTATAGAGTTCATACCAGGGGCTAAACTACCCAAGCCAAAGATGTACTCCATGACTCCAAAAGAGATGGGAGAGCTAAGAGAGTACATCAACACCAACCTGGCCCATGGATTTATCCAACCAGCTAAGTCTAGAGTGGCTGCCCCGGTCCTCTTTAAAGAGAAAAAGGATGGGTCGATGAGGCTCTGTGTGGACTTTAGAGGAATTAACGCCGTATGCGTGGAGACGGAATGGGACTTTTCGTCTCAGACTCTTCATTCTTCTCGGGTGTTTCTCCTCGGGCGATTATCCCCCGACTTATCTCCTCAACTGCCCTCAAGGAAGTGCCTCCAGGTTAGCAGGGCCCACCGGACTGCATAGGCTTCTTTCTCCCACACCGCCCACCTCCGTTCAGTTTCAGTCAGTTTTTTAGAGGTGTAAGCGCAGGGCTGTAAGTTGCCCTCTGTATTTCTCTGAAGGAGAACTGCTGCGACAGCCAAATCACTGGTGTTGGCTTGGATTACGAAGGGCCATTCTGGATCAGGATATTTGAGGATTGGCTCTTTGGCGAACAGCCTCTTCAATTCCTTGAATGCCCGCTGACATTCTAAGGTCCACTTTAGGGGTTGACTCGACCGTGGTTGTTGAGCCCCCGCCCCCCAGTCTTTAACAGTTCGGTGATGGGCAGGGTGATTTCAGCGAAAGAGGGGATGAACTGCCGGTAGAAGTTAGCAAACCCCAGGAAGCTTTGCAGCTGTTTTCGCATCCGTGGGGGTTGCCAGTCTAGAACTGCTTTTACTTTAGCCGGATCCATCTCTATGCCCTCGCTTAACACTCGGTAGCCCAGGTAGTCTAGACTGGTCTTGTGGAACTCACATTTCGAGAGCTTCGCGTACAGTTTGGCCGCAAGGAGTTTTTTCAACACCTGGCGTACTAGCTTCACGTGTTCCTCTAGGGTCTCAGTGAAGATAAGAATGTCATCTAAGTACACGAAAACTCCCTTATACAGGTGCTCATGTAGCACCTCATTTATTAGTTGCATGAAGACGGCTGGGGCTCCTTGCAAACCAAAAGGCATCACTTTGAATTGGAAACTCCCTAAGGGGCAGTTGAAGGCAGTTTTCCACTCGTCCCCTTCTTTGATTCGCACCCGGTAGTACGCCTCTCGTAGGTCCAATTTGGTGAACACCTTCCCCTTAGCCAGGTGGGCCAACATGTCCTTCATGAGGGGAAGTGGGTAGATGTTCTCCACACGGGTCTAGGACTTTTCATCTCCGACTCTTCATTCTCCTTGGGTGTTTCTCCTCGGGAGATTATCCCCCCCCCCCGCCTATAGTGGGCTTCACTTACCTTCGCTACCGGTTCGGAAGTGTGAATGCGCGCATGCGCGCACATGTGCACGTGCTTCGCTCACGCATAGCGCTTCTGCGCATGCACAGAACCTTCTACGCAAGCAGATTGTCCGTGATAACGTCCGGGTGGGCGGGCGGAGCCTCCCGCCACCGCCGCCACCGGTTCGCCCAAACCACGGCGAACCGGTAGCAACCCACCACTGTGTGTCAACCATTACTCTTGATATCACAAAGAACAGCAGCTGTCCAGAATGGGACTTTTTGTCTCCGACTCTTCATTCTCCTCAGGTGTTTCTCCTCGGGCGATTATCCCCCGACTTATCTCCTCAGGTGACACGCCTCCACCCATTTGCCCTGGGCAATAGGCATCTGCGTCCCACACCCTTCCACACGGCTGTTTCACAGAAGGCAGGGTGCAGAGGCCATTTCACTCGACCACACTCCAGAAAGCAGTTGGTTCCTCTTCTGAACTGGAGACCAGGCTATTGGGGGAGGGGGACACTTGGTTTACTCAGAAGTAAGTCTCACTAAATTCAATGCTAGGATTGAAATAATCACCTAGTATTTCAAATGAACAGTTGGTTTACTCAGAAGTAAGTCTCACCAGGCTATGGGGGGGGTGGAATCACACATCTCTGCACCCTGCCTTGCTTTCCTTTCACACACACACACACACACAAAACCTTCCTACACCTTTCCTCCTCATTCTACCCCTTGCCTTTCCATTTCTGCGCTGGGATTCTCCTCAAAGTGGAGAAAATGTGCCTCAAAGTGGAGAAAAGGTGTGATATCCTAACGATCTCAATTACCCTCGCTGAAAGGCACATTTTCTCCACTTTGAGGAGAATCTCAGCGCAGAAATGGAAAGGCGAGGGGTAGAATGGAGAGGGAAGGTGTAGGAAGGAGAATCCCAGCGCAGAAATGGAAAGGTGCAGAAGGGTGTGTGTGTGTGTGTGTGTGTGTGTGTGTGTGTGTATGTTGTTAGGACTCTGTCCAAACGGTTGGGTTGGTTAATATAAACAAGCCACAAATCAAAGTTTCAATATATATATGTAATATTGCTTTAAATGCATTGGTGCATGCTGACTTGCAGTAACGGCCATAAGAGGGAGCTAGAGAACATGGGTAGTTCTGTCTCTTTTGCAATTATTTTACGCCTCTCTCCTTTCGCTGGATATATATTATCCTCTATCCATTTGAAATACTAGGTGATTATTTCAATCCTAGCATTGAATTTAGTGAGACTTACTTCTGAGTAAACCAAGTGTCCCCCTCCCCCAATAGCCTGGTCTCCAGTTCAGAAGAGGAACCAACTGCTTTCTGGAGTGTGATTGAGTGAAATGGCCTCTGCACCCTGCCTTCCTTTCCTTTTTCACAGACACGCGCACACACACGCACACACACACGCACACACACAAAGATCGCTAGGATATCACTTCCTCTCTCCTTTCGTTGGATTTGTATTGGTGGGGGGGAGAGTAGGCCCTTCTAGCTGATTGGTTGGGGGCTAACTGTCTGGGGAGGTGGAACATCCAGGACGGACCCTCTTTCTGTGAAACAGCCATGTCGAAGGGTGTGGGACGCAGATGCCGGTGACCTATTGCCCAGGGCAAATGGGTGGAGGTGTGTCACCTGAGGAGATAAGGTGGGGGATAATCACCCGAGGAGAAACACCCGAGGAGAATGAAGAGTCGGAGATGAAAAGTCCTAGACCCGCGTGGAGAGTCCTTCGGGAGTTGGGCGGCATATAAATTTTATAAAATAAATAAATAAATAAAATAAATAAACATCTACCCACTTCCCCTCATGAAGGACATGTTGGCCCACCTGGCTAAGGGGAAGGTGTTCACCAAATTGGACCTACGAGAGGCGTACTACCAGGTGCGAATCAAAGAAGGGGATGGATCCGGCTAAAGTAAAAGCGGTTCTAGACTGGCAACCCCCACGGATGCGAAAACAGCTGCAAAGCTTCCTGGGGTTTGCTAACTTCTACTGGCAGTTCATCCCCTCTTTCGCTGAAATCACCCTGCCCATCACCGAACTGTTAAAGACTGGGGGGCGGGGGCTCAACAACCACGGTCGAGTCAACCCCTAAAGTGGACCTTAGAATGTCAGCGGGCATTCAAGGAATTGAAGAGGCTGTTCGCCAAAGAGCCAATCCTCAAATATCCTGATCCAGAATGGCCCTTCGTAATCCAAGCCGACGCCAGCGATTTGGCCGTCGCAGCAGTTCTCCTTCAGAGAAATACAGAGGGCAACTTACAGCCCTGCGCTTACACCTCTAAAAAACTGACTGAAACTGAACGGAGGTGGGCAGTGTGGGAGAAAGAAGCCTATGCAGTCCGGTGGGCCCTGCTAACCTGGAGGCACTTCCTTGAGGGCAGTTGCATGCCTTTTGAAGTATAGACTGACCACAAGAACCTAGAGGCACTAAAAAAACCCTGAAAACTCTCCCCAAAGCAGGTCCGTTGGGCGCAATATTTCAAACAATTCAATTTCGAGCTGAAGTACATCCCTGGGGGAAAGAACCTCCTGGCAGATGCTTTGTCGCGTAAACCGCAATACCATAGTAAGTGTAAAGATGTGGTTCATGCTATGATCCCCCCTCCCAACCTGCCTCTCAAGTCATAACCAGGGGACAGGCTAAGCAAAGGAGAACTGCAGACGGGAGGCGGGATGACCCAAAAGCTAAAAGATGAGCTGCCGGCTGACCCGTGGTACAAAGATAACCCAGGAGTACTAACCCTCAAAGATGGACTAGCCTGGAAAGGCTCTAAATTGTATGTGCCCATCAGCTTGCGACTCCAAGTCCTCCAAAAGAGTCATGATTCCAAGCAAGCAGGGCACTTCGGCTACTTGAAAACCCTGCATCTGGCCAGAAGGCAATTTTGGTGGCTGAAGATGAAGAAGGACATTGAGGACTATGTTAAGAGTTGCGCCACTTGCGTGGCCATGAAGAAGAGGCCGGGGAACCCCCCCCCCCGGGCTACTCCAGCAAGTGGCAGATCCGTCCCGACCCTGGGAAGAGATAGCCACGGACTTCATTGTCGAGCTCCCTGAGAGTGGGGGGAGTATGGTCATCTGGACCGTCATAGATTTGTTTTCGAAACAAGCCCATTTTATAGCTTGCCCAGGGCTTCTGTCAGCACAGAAGCTGGCTAACCTATTTATAGAACATATCTATAGGTTGCATGGTGTCTCCCGCAGGATCATCTCTGATAGAGGGGTCCAATTCACCGCTAAGTTCTGGATGGAGTTCATGAGGTCCATTGGGTCTTTGCAGGGACTTAGTTCGGTGTTTCATCGGAGCACTAACGGGGCCGCGGAACGTACAAACGCCATGGTGGAGCAATACTTGAGGTGCTATGTCAACTATCAGCAAACAGACTGAGCAGAGTTGCTGCCATTTGCTGAGGTGGCATACAACAATGCGGTGCATAGTAGTACTGGCCTGACCCCTTTCCAGGTCACCAGTGGCATGGAGTTTGTCCTCATGCCAGAACTCCCCAGGGAACCACCCTCCTCCATGTCGCTAGCGGAATGCATCAGACACTGAGTACAAATGAAAATCAGCAGCAAAACATTTTTAGCCCTGTTGAAGTCAATACAGTGTGTCAGAAACGTGATTAAATACATTAAGTCATTAAAAGTTAATTTTCTATTTCTCAAGATTCCTACATGATATAGTCATTCTGAAATTATATTTGTGTTCAGTTTGAAGGGGTCTATCATAATCACCAAAAGTTTTTCAGGAAGCAAAACTTTTGAAAAAATTTGCTGTCCAGTGATCAGTGTTGTATTGCTTTCTTAAATCTTTAATATCATTTTCTTTTCTTTTTGTTTTCTCAATCTATAAGCCAACCATTTCCCCAGCTTGTTAGCTAACTCAAATTTTGTCATCGTTGACTCACTACACAGCCTGCTCGCAACCAGACAACAATAATGGGAGGGGGGAGTTAAGGCATTGGAATGTGAGGGTGGTTTGGGAGGGAAACTCTGGAATGCAAGTGTGCCATCTGGAAGCCTGAGACAGTTCCACCCCAAGGTCACCAACTCTGAGAATGTCCGAGGCAGACAGATTGTTCTCAAAACAACCCAGGTGCAACCGATTGGTGGACAAAGGACCATGGGAGGACTGGGGGGGATTTATCTTATGCTTTTCACATGTGAAATGTTAGAACTGGCTTTTCCACTTCTGTACCCTCATGGGTTTTCAGTAAAGTATACTCTTGGAGAGAAAAAAAAGTCTCAGGAGTTTCTTTTGCTGGCTAGCATATTGGGATGGTTAACATTAAGCCAGTTCTCACAGTAATAACCTACCTGGACTCCAGCAGGAGGTCAACCTTGAGATGTCGGCTGTGGCCAAAGACACGGAGGAGAAAAAGAAGCCGGGAGAGATCCTGGCTCAGGAGGAACTGGCACTGCTTCAAGCCGGAACAGGGACTCAAGCTGCCGGCACACACCTGAAGCCAAAACCTGAGAAGTCTGAGCCGAAGACCCGTTGGGTGATGAATGTGGGCAAGGCAGCAGAGGCTGAAGACCCCCTACTCTCTACCAGAGTCAACGTGGTCTGAGGCAGTAAATGGAAATTGAGGCGACTAGCCGAATCGGACGACCCCACTGAGTGGAAGATCCTAATTGCTTGCCGCAGCCTGTCCATGGAGCAATTGAGAGAGAAGTTCAGAGGGATGGAGATTTGTGCAGCAGAGATGCCAGGAGCTGCAGCTGCTGCCGGCAGCCTAGAGGCCATGAAAACACAAATGGGCCTTGCAACTCTCACTCCCCCTATACTTCAGTCAGTGGCACCTGCAGCTATAGCTGTGGCTGGAGCCCCAACACAAGCAGCAGTGGCCTTCGTCACGCCTTCTCCTCTGCTGCAACTGGCAGCACCAGCCGTAGTTGGGGCCCTGGTGCAAGCGCTCACAGCCAGGGTCCTGGTACTGGCACCAGTGATGTCAGCTGGCATTCCACCTCCCAGATATGTTATAATACAGGAGGATCAGCAGCCACCCCCCTTGGTGGTCCATTTCAATGGGTGCCCAAGCCAACTAGTCCATTTCTTGGCTCAAGTTTGGCACCACATGGAACTTTATGGGGCAATGTACCCAGATGACACAACTCAGGTCCATGTCAGTGCGGTCAACCTGGAGGAGAGTGCTTCAGAGTGGTTGGTGTTGCTGCATGATGAAGGCACCCCAGAGCTTGATGACCTCGACGCTTTTATGCAAACCCTACAGGAGCGCTTCAAGGACCCTATGGCGGCTCGACATGTGGAAGCCCATATTGGTTTCCTAAAGCAAGGGAAGAAAACGGTGGCAGAGTACATCCAAGAATTCTGCTTCCTGCCCAGCCACCTAGGAGACTGTACTGAACGCTTGCTGGTTCACCATTTCAGAGAGGGGTTAAACAAGGAGCTGTACCAGAATTGCCTGCCCAGGGGGGTGCCACACAACCTGCGAGCATGGTACCGCATTGCCATGGAGGTGGAGATCGACCTGATGGAATTCCATGAACACACCTGGCATGAGACTGAACCCCACCAGCCAGCAGCGAGGCGAGCGGCTCCCAGGGGAGGAAGAGGGGGTGCATCTCCATCCAGAGGAGAAAGACCCCACCAGAACCTTGGTGGCTACTTTCGCTGCGGAGCTGATGAATGCCTCGTACCACGGCCAATGACCACTCCCCCTCCTCCAAGCCAACCGAAAAAGAAAGTTCCACCAAAGCCAAAAGAGAAAACTCATGCAGGGCAGCAGATCATAGAGTTCTCCACTCTGTCCAGCGAGTGGGAGGGAACTCTGGCCTCTGTCAAGATGGGACCAGTCTTCTACGAGAGCAACAGCGAAGGAGATGATGACCCAATGGTAAGTGGCACCATCATCCCCTTGACTGCTAGGATGGAGATTTCGGTGTCCTCCTCAGGAGTAAAGGGGACCCTTATGGCCTTGTTGGACTCAGGGTGCACCAGATGCCTGGTCAGCCCCTAAGTGGTAAAGTGGTAGAGAAGCTAGGAATGAGGTTAAGGAAGCTAAGGAAGCCCATAGCATTTTCCCAGCTAGACAGTTCAATAGTGGGCGAAGTGCCAGCGACCTGCCTAAACGAACCTGTGAAGCTAAAAGCTAGGACCCACACAGAGACTATTTGATTTATTGTGGCCCCGGTGATGACAGAGGCCATGGTCCTGGGCCTGGCATGGTGGAAAAAATGGAGCCCATCTGTCAATTGGGACAAAGACAAGTGGTGGATGTGAAGGAAAGCATCCAACCAACCGGCAAGAGTTGGGGAAAATGCTAAGAAGCTGCCATGTGCCTGCGGTTAAGAAAGTGAAATTGGAAACAGCCAATACACTAAAAGAGAGTGGTAGCTCAGAACCACTGATTCCCAAGGAATATCATGACCTGGTTGAGGTGTTTGGCAAGAGGGAATCTGACACACTTCTGCTCCAACGCCCCACAGACTGTGCGATTGAGATTGTGCCCAGGGCTAAGCTGCCAAAGTCAAAGCTATATTCTATGACACCCAGGGAAATGAGAGCGCTCTGCGCATTCATAGATAAGAACACCCTGACCCAGATGAGCCCTTTGTAATACAAGTGGATGCCAGTGTTGTGGCCATGGGGGCAGTGCTGCTTCAGAAGAACGCAAAGGGAGAATTACAGCCATGTGCCTACACCTCTCGCAAGCTCTCTGAGACTGAGAGACGATGGGCTGTCTGGGAGAAGGAAGCCTATGTGGTCTGTTGGGCCCTCCTTACTTGGAGGCAATTCCTGGAGGGTAAAATCCCCTTCGAAGTGTGGACAGACCACAAAAACCTAGAACCATTGAAGGCTCCTCGAAAGCTGTCTCCTAAACAGGTCCAGTGGGTCCAATACTTCAACCGATTCAACTTCCCCCTTCGCTACCTACCAGGAGGCCGGAACTTCTTGGCAGATGCACTCTCCCAGATGCCACAGTATAACAGAGCTCAAGAGGAGGTCGTCAACTCCATCATCCCCTCCAAGCAAATAGCAGCAGTGGCCCTCACAACGTAGCAGGAAGCATCGTCATCAACGTTGACCAAGGACCTGACGTGGCCACTAAAAGAAGCCCTGGCAGGGGATGAGTGGTTCCAGCAACACAAGAGTGAACTGTCATTAAGAGACAGACTGGCATGGATGGGAAGCAAGCTATACATCTCAGTGAGCCAGAGGACTTTATTATTGCAGTAAAGCCATAATGTGAATGTGGCAGGGCATTTTGGATTTGTGAAAACCCTTCACCTTGTAAAGAGACAGTTTTGATGGCTGTGAATGAAGAAGGACATAGAAGCTTATGTAGCCAGCTGTCCTGTGTGCGCTTCGGTGAAGAGGCTACCCGGCAAGCCCCCAGGGCTGTTACAGATGGTAGCAAGCCCCACTGCTCCCTGGAGGGAGATATCTATGGACTTGATTGTGGAGCTGCCGGAGAGTGCTGGGAACACTGTGATCTGGGTCATTACAGACTTATTGTGATGACCCGGGGCGTGGCATGAAAGCAACACAACCAGAGAACAGGTCTAACTCCCCTTTATTGCTCCAACTGTGCCCCCAAATGTTCCCACATTCACTACAAGTCCTGGAGCAAAGCTCTCACACGCACCTTCAGAAACCTCTGGCTGCAAGTAGTCCAGTAAGCCAGGTTAACCAAACAGCAACCAGGGACAGCAGTCCAATAAGCCAGGTTAATCAAACAGCAACCAGGGCCAGCAATCCAATAAGCCAGGTTAGCCCAAACATTAACCAGAGCAAGAAGTTCAGCAAAGCAGGCAAACTGGCAAGCCCCACAAGACAGAGTACAGCAATCTCCAGGCTTTGGCAAGTGCACACGAGGCTCCACAGATTCAACGCTTGTTCCCGACAAATGCCCCTCCCACCAGCACCTCCTTACATCTCAGTCCCCAGGTGTGCCTTGTGAAAGGGGGCGGGGCACTCTCCTCCCTCGTAGCTGGCTCAATCTGCGTTGATCTCACCGTCTCTCTTCCCTCCTTGCTCTCGGATCAGGAGGTGGTAGTCCTTGCTCTTCTCCTGAGCGCTCCGTCTGCAGGCCTTACTAATTCAG
>QLTV01000420.1:41855-58810 GCA_003457575.1 Thermophis baileyi
TATCTCCCTTTCAAAAGTATATATCTGTATCTCCAATTTACTTTTCAACTCTCTTAAGATATTTTCCCCCTGGTTTAATTCATCAATCACTGTTATTTTCATTATTATCTCCTTCTTTTCTTCTTCTTTTGTTCACTGGTTCTTCGATTCAATCTTTTCCTCCATTCCTTCTGTTGGCTTCTCCCTTTCCTGAGCATCTTGGTCTTTACTCATCATCCCTCGTATAATATTTTCCATTTTTTCCATAATCTTAAATCCTTTCTCCATGATGTCCTTTGTGTTTTGAAAAAGCAATGCCATCTCCTTCAAAGTTCCACTCATTTCTTCCTTATAAAGCATCTTATTTTGTTTTAGAAAATCCAACTTTTGTCCAGTAGTCCAAGAACCATTTATTCAGTCCTAAAGTTGCCCTTCAAGGAGTACACTAATCACAGTTCTTTATATCCCATAAGTAAACAATCAGTTCCGTTTAAATAGTCCCAGAGGTTATCAAAAGCCTCTTTACGTCCCCTTTACAAGTTCAATCTTCTAGCATAACATTCAGGGGTCCCTTTAATTAAATAGCTTCCTTGTTTTCTTATTTGAGTGTTCAGTAGTCATGGGGTAGTTAGGAATATTCCAGTAAATATTTTCACAGTCCTTCATATAAGTATTCCCAGACTTGTATATTTTCCTTTCGTCAGCAGGTGGCACTCTCAACTTAAATTTCAGTATTGCCACCAGTCAATCGTCACTTCAGTTGTAGATCAATTATAGAAGAAGGATAAGTTTTTTAAGTAAATGATTCCAGCATTTTTAAAATGCCTTCCCATTACCACGTCTTCCCAGTTTAAGAGTCCAATTTTCTGTATATTTAAGATTTTTATTATTTTTCTCTCTTTGCATCCTTCCCTTCCGGTCTGGTATTTTTCTCAGAATGCTTAAACGCTGCTTTAACAACTAATTCTGAGCAAATAGTTCTAAATTATTCCTTGGGGTTAGGTTTTAAGCAAAAAGGAATCATCTCCCCCAGTTCCAGTCACTGTTCACCTACTTTGCTCCAGCACCAGTCTTAGTTGTTCCTCGGTTGTCCCAGCTTCGTTGCAGCCATCTTTAGGCTGCCTCTTCTCCTTGCCGTGGCTGAAAGGGAAAAAGAGGCCCGGGTCAGACAGGAGAGCTGCGACTCTCCACAACCTCACAGGCTGCCCCTCTTTGCTTCACCACCCCTACAGGGTGGCTTTGGCTCCTTTTGGAGCCCACCGACGGGGAGAACTCGGCACGGGAGCGTGGAGACCCGCCCCGCGTGTCCGATCCTGCCGCGACATCAACCGGAAGTCTGGAAGACCGCTTTTAACTGCCCGCTTGGCAGCTTCCAATTCAAGGTCATGCCATTTGGCCTGCAAGGGGCCCCCACAGTCTTCATGCAGCTGATAAACAAGGTGCTGCATGAGCACCTATACAAGGGAGTCCTAGTTTACCTAGTGTTGTGGCCCGCCAGCAACCCGTGCAGCTGGTTGCGGACTCCGACAGTGAAGAGGCTGTTGTGGTGATGCGCCAGCGGCCTGTGCAGCTGGTACCTGAGTCGGACAGTGAGGAGGTTGGTGGGGACTCGGTGCCAGAGGCGGAGATTCAGCCAGGGCCTTCAGAACCTCCAGAAGCTCCCATCAGTGACGAGGAAGAAGAGGAGCCTATTCTTAATGCACGGGCACGCAGAGCTGCTAAGAGGCAAGAATGGTTACTCAGGAGGAGGTCTCCTCAGGAGAAAGGCTTTGGGATAATTGGCCACTCCCTTAGACTATTTAAGTAGTGACCACGCTCCACCACGTTGCAGGAAACAACTCCGTTCATTCCGCGTATTGCCTTGGTCTGTTCAGCTCTTGATTTCAAACAGCATTACTTTTCCTGCTCATAAGTCTGGGCTTTCTGCCAACTTCAGTAAGTTCGAGTGCCTGTTATCAGATAGCCTAATTTGTTGGACTTCTTTGATTCTTTGTGCTTGGACTCTTGCCAACTGTTAAGACGTTAATTAACAGTTGGTGCACCGAAAGGACTTATTTATGATTTCAAGGACTTTAACAAACACGACTGCTAAGAGAGTATTAGTAGTTTAAAGAGTATTAAACAAGTTTTGTTTGTACGTTGCTTGTGTTGTTTTTCTCGGTTCAGCAGCTGGGACAGAACACCTAGATGACATTCTCATATTCAGTGAGACTCTAGTGGAGCACGTAAAGCTAGTGCGGCAAGTGCTGAAAAAACTCCTAGCAGCAAAGCTTTACGCAAAGCTGTCAAAATGTGAATTCCATAAAACCTCCCTAGATTACCTAGGCTACAGGGTGTCAAGTGGAGGAGTGGAAATGGACCCAGGGAAAGTGAAAGCTGTGCTGGACTGGCAGCCCCCACGCACCCGCAAACAGCTCCAAAGCTTCCTAGGGTTTGCAAAATTCTATAGGCAATTCATCCCAGCATTTGCAGAAGTCGCATTGCCCTTAACAGAGCTGCTAAAAACAGGGCCCCCTCCCACGTAACCACGGCCGAATCAACCGCTTGCCTGGTCAATGGACTGCCAAAAGGCCTTCAAAAAATTAAAACGGCTCTTTGCCGAGGAGCCGATCCTTCAGCACCCTGACCCTGAGCAACAATTCATCGTCCAGGCTGATGCTAGCGACGTGGCGGTGGCAGCTGTGCTCCTACAGAGGAACTAACAGGGCCAGCTTCTGCCCTGTGCATATGTGTCCAAGAAGCTCACCGAAACCGAGAGGAGGTGGGCAATTTGGGAGAAGGAAGCCTACGCAGTCCGCTGGGCCCGCCTCTCCTGGAGACATTTTCTTGAAGGGGGAAAAATGCCTTTCGAGGTTTGGACTGATCACAAAAACCTCGAAGCCCTAAAAAACCCCAGAAAACTCTTTCCAAACAAATCGGCTGGGCACAATACTTTAGGTGATTTAACTTCGAGCTAAAATACATCCCAGGGGGGAAGAACCTACTAGCCGATGCATTATTGAGAAAACCGCAGTTCGATAGCCCGAGGGAAGAAGTCGTCCACGCCATCATCCCCTCCTCACAGCCAGCAGTGCAAGTTACCACTAGAGGCCAAGCCAGACGCCAACCCGACCCCATGCGGGACAAAATGACAGCCGCGTTGAAAGCAGCACTCCCAGGCGACCAATGGCTCACAGATAATAAATACGTCTTGACCATGAGGGATGGACTAGCTTGGAAGGGGTCCAAACTGTATGTCCCTACCAGCTTGAGGCTGGAAGTCTTACAGCGCAGCCACGACTCGCGACTGGCAGGGCATTTTGGCTTCCTGAAAACTTTGCATCTAGCCAGAAGACAGTTTTGGTGGCTAAAGATGAAAGCTGACGTGGAAGTTTATGTAAAAAGCTGTGCCACTTGCGCTGCCATGAAAATGAGACCAGGGAAGCCTCCGGGGCTCCTCCAACAAGTGGCCAACCCCAGCCGACCCTGGGAGGAAATAGCAATGGACTTTATAGTCGAGCTCCCAGAGAGTGGAGGAAATACAGTGATTTGGACTGTGATCGACTTGTTTTCCAAGCAAGCCCATTTCACTGCCTGTTCGGGATTACCCTCAGCTAAGAAACTGGCAAAGATGTTTATCAAGCAGATTTACCGGCTGCACGGAGTACCCCGCCGGGTGATCTCCGACCGAGGCGTCCAATTCACCACCAAGTTCTGGAGGGAGTTCCTGAAATCAGTCTGATCCACCCAAGGGCTTAGCTCGGCTTTCCATCCAAGTACGAACGGAGCCATAGAACGAGCGAACGCAATGGTGGAACAATATATAAGATGCTATGTGGATTACCAGCAGGAGAACTGGGCGGACCTGCTGCCCTTCGCAGAAGTCGCTTACAACAACGCTGTACATAGCAGCACCGGCCTGACCCCCTTCCAGGTCACCAGCAGCATGGATTTTGTCCCCATGCCAGAGCTGCCCAGAGAGCCTCCTTCCTCCATGACTTTAACCAAGTGGATGGAATCATTAAGGAAGGGGTGGGAAAACACCAAAAGGGTGCTGTCAGAAGCCACCGAGGCGTATAAAAAGCAGGCGGATAAACACCAATCTCTCCAGCCCCCCTTCCGTGTGGGAGATCGGGTTTTTCTGTCAACCAAATACAGTACATAAAGTTGAAGTTGCCCAGTAAACTGGGACCAAAATTTTTAGGACCTTTCCCAATAGTGAAAGTAATTAACCCAGTAACAGTTCAGCTTAACCTCCCAGTGCATACTAGGGAAAGTGCATCCTGTATTTCACAGCAGTTTATTAAAACCAGCAGTAGGGTCGAGATGGAGGCCACAAGACCGACCACCACCGAAGACTATAGTGGTGCAAGGGGAGACTCATTATGAGATTAAGAGAATACTAGACTCTAGATTGTATAGAGGTCGACTACAATATTTAATTCATTGGAAAGGGTACTGTTAGGTCTCTGTCCATGTAGGTGGGTTGGCAATATATAAACCAACAATGTATGTATGTATGTTTAAAACAAAATCACTGTATTGATTTGTGCCGTATCCTGATTGGTTGATTGTGTTGCAAATTGCCATAAGAGGGAGCTAGAGATCATAGCTTATTCTCTCTGACATGCTCTATTTGATATTCTGGTCTCTGTTGTATCTGAGCTCTAGTCTCTGTTGTATCTGAGCTGTGCTTATATTGTAATATCTTTGTTTATTGTGAATGACAAAGGCAACCGGTAAGAAGACTCTGTAATTGTAATTCTCTGGACTGTTATTCTAGCTAGTTACGGATTTAAACGTGTATGACCTGGACTGTTTATTGGACTGTGCTATTTCTTAAAGTAAATTTTAACTCAATTTAGTGTATCTGAGTGTGGCTGAATAGTTATTCATAACTACTATCATAACGTTTCTATGTGCATATCCTTGTTACTCGAGGGTTACTCTGCACATACCTTAACAGGTACCCTTTGTCTGAAGCTACCTGGGTTAAGAGCTGGGATGTGAAAGCAGAAAGATTAGTGAAACAATTCCATGACAAATTCCCTGATAAGCCGAAGGGTCCCCCTGGGGGGGGGGGAAAGAGGTGGTTAGGGAATATGTTGTTAACCCCCTATGTTCCTCTTGTTGCAGGATCCGATCATTGGTTGAGGGGGGCAGCCTGTCAGCCCTGGAGGCCATCTTTTTCGTTGGATCTTCAGGGCTGCCACACTTGGTGGATGGGCATGCTGTGGGAAATGGGAGGGGGGTTGGATGGAGATGGGGTGAGATGTATACCCATAACAACATTCTTTTCACTGGGAGGCAAGGACGTTCAGCCTGTACCTGGAGAGGCGTGACTGGGAAACAACTCCAGTTGGGACAGGGACATGATTGGTCCATGTGATGGACATGTGGGTGCAGGGGGAGGGACTTTGACTTCACTTTGGGTGGGGAAAACCCAGAGGCCTTTCAGATTCGGGTTTTCCCAGATGTGCTAAACCTCCAGTTGGGACGGTGCTTTGATTGGACCATCTGATGGACATGTGGGTGCAGGGGAAGGGTCTTGGACTTTCCTTTGGGTGGGGAAAACCTGGAAGTATTCAGATTCGGGTTTTCCCAGATGTGCCAATATGACATCTCTAATAAAATGGAACTTTGAGGAACTTCAAGCCTCGGAGTCTTCTTTCGTTGGGGGTGTTACTTGGAACCCTGACAACGAAATTTTGTAGGCTGTGGTCACAAAATCAAAGTTTGTGATGAATATAGCTGTTTTTGCATAGGCGTTAGACATAAGCAGTTGAAATATAACACTTAGAAGCCAGGAACAAAAATTGTATTACATAGTGTTATTATCAAGCGCCAGGGAAATAAGGAGATTCAGGCAGTTCAAATGAGTCTAAAGATTAATTGTAAGTATCTACAAGAATCTCACTTAGCTATGCTTTCCCCCCAAAAGAAAGTATTCTACAATTCAGATTACTTCGTGCTCTCATAAAGAGATAGTTTGCATAAATACGAGCATAATTTGGTATTGTGTGATCTGATTACCCCACACCTGGTGAACATATGAAGAACCAACTGATGTAAGATATTGGGTTTGAGTTGGCCTCCAAAGGGGTAAAATTGTTTTGTGGTCATGTACCAATTGTACCCCAGGACATATAAGTCCATTACTTGATTTGTCATCAATGTGTGATGACCGTACTCACTGTGAAGTAGCCCACTAAAGCACACCATATTGAATTTCCTGCAATTCTATTTATTCTGGAAGCTTAAATTGAATGCTGTATCCACAAATATGTTTAAAAGTATATGAGATGCAGATCTCTTGTTGTTCTACACCTCTCATCTACCTTTCTTGTAAGACAAATAGCTTATAATATGGTATCACTTCCCCCTGCCGCTGCTGCCTCATTCAAGGTGGGCAGCACCCAAGCTGGAGCTCAGCCTGCAGTTCCTGCAGCAGCAACACAGCGAGATGCTCTGGCAGTTGCACCAGGACTTCAAACAGCTGAAGCGATGAAACCAGGGTGTGTACGGGCAGGGGTGGGATTCAGCCGGTTCGGGCGAACCGGTAGTTGCAACCTGCGGGTGGCCCCGCCCACCTGCCCGGGCACAATCCCATCCTATATTGCTGTGTTTTTTGACGCCGCACGCATGTGTGGATGGCGCACGCAAGCAAATTGCCATGTTGTTTGATGCCGCGCGTGCTCACATTTTCGATTCTGGGCGAACCAGTTGTTAAATTATGTGAAGCCCACCTCTGTGTATGGGGGACGATGCTGAGGAAGCTGGGCTGAGCAGGGGCATGGCAGGGAAGCCAAACAGGCACCACAGGGTTTGTGTGAGCGAGGCTTCCCCACCGTGCCCTCGGGCCATGGTAGCGCATGCAGGGCTCGGGCTTCCTGCCACTGGGCCATCTGCTACACTGGCCACACACAGGCAGGTGGAGCAGCCCAACTGACCCTTCACGTGTGGCGCCCAGTTCGCCAAGGAGACCAGCCACGTGCCTGTCTGTTTGCCTGTCCGGGGGCATGTGTGGGGTCTCCCAGGAGGGGAGTGGCCATTTGTGCATGCTCTCCCCATGGGGCTGCCGAGGCTCTGGTCACGGCCGGGACTTACACTCCCCTTTTAGCCCCTCCCAAGTGGGATACGGTCCATTGGACGCCAGTGGGGCTGGAGCGCAGCTACAAATGTAGCCTGGCTGTGGTGGGAGTGAGCGTTGGCTGGGCTGCTGCTACTGCCACCACTGCTGCTGGGGGGAGCGTGCCAGGTATGCATCACCTCCTCCAGTGACCTGGCTTGGGCAGGGACAGGGAGGGACCTCCTCTCCCCTTCAAAGGACCCCACACAGCAACCACCACGTCTCCCGCCTCCTGGCCTGGCACCCAAGGCTGCGGCCCATCCCACCTGGCCACTGAGAGGTGCGTTGAAGGGTCCCACACAGCGAATCACCCAGGGACAAGTGTCCCTCGGTGAATAGCCTGGAGAAAAGGGGTGGGGCAGTGCCAATTGTCCTAGACCCATCTCCAGGTTGATCTTTTTTGGCAGGTGAGCCATGGTCAATAGCACATTCTAGTGACCCAAAGGATGAACTACAACTATTAAGTTTGCAAAAAAAAAAAAAAAGCCAAAAAAGGATTAACGGGCAGCTTATCCAATTACATTTGTTTATAAATTCAAAACAATAGGCAAATAGATAAGAAAATAACAGCATTCCCACGGAAGGTTAAAATCAAAAATAGAAAGCTAATCCTCAACACCATAAACACAGATTTGTTAAAAACTGATTAAAACATCAAAAAGACCAAGCTCATGACCACTGCAAGGAATGGAAACATCAAAATAGAAATTGACGGTGAATGTGTGGAAAAATTCACTTTCCTAGAATTGCAGATCGCTCAAAGCAGTGAATGCAGCCCAGAAATAAAATGTTGGATTGTACTGGGTCACATAGCAATGACGAATATGAGCCAAAAATGGAAAAGCAAGGACATCAGCCTGGCAACTAAATGTAGGTTAGTCCACTCTATCGTGTTCCCTGTAATTACCTATGGTTGTGAAAGTTGGACCTTAAAAAAGCAAAACAGGAAGAAAATTGACTCATTTGAGCTATGCTGCTGGAGAAGGCTCCTGTGCATTCCTTGGACAGCAAAGGTGACCAACAAGCACGTATTGGAGCGCATAACATCAGATATGTCACTGGAAGGCAAAATGACAAAACTACATCTCACTTATTTTGGCCATGTCATGAGGAATTCACTGGAGAAAACAATTATGCTTGGAAGAGTTAGTGGTAAAAGGAAACCAGGCCGCCAAAGAACATGGTGGCTGGACACCATCAAAGCTGACACAAGCCAGAGCATAGAAAAACTCAAAGAAGTGCAAGAAAGGAAGAAATGGAGAGACCTGGCCCATAGAATCACCAAGAGTTGGACATGACTGAATGGATAACATCATCATTGATTAAAGGAATTTTAAGTCTTTTATATTAAAAGGCAACTTAGTTCCAAAGAGAAAAGAAACATAGTTCCAAACCTTCGCTATATAAGCCAAATCCAACATCGAACAAGTTTTTTAAAAATAAATATTGAAATATTGAAAACCTTCAAGAGGAAATATGCTTCGTAACAGAAGAAAGCCTCTCTTAAAATAAAAAATTAAAATTAAATGAAAAGGTGCTTTAGAAATTGGGGAGGGGGTGTCAGTTCTAGTGACTGTTCTTTGGGCTATACCACAGCATTGTACATGGAGGAAGCCCCACTTCCCAGCCAGTCACTCACCAGCCAACAGCAAAAGCTCCCATTTCATAATCCTCTTGCAAGTGCCAGCTGTCTGGAGGACAAAGGGTTTGATTTCCAGGACTCTCCTTAACTCTGGAGAGTTCTTCAGGCTGCACGGGCCCTGCTCAAGCCTCAAAATCAGCTGGGTGCTAGCTGCCACTAAAGGAAATCTGTTCAAACCACCATCTTTCCCCACCAGAAGTCCCCAGTTAACCTAAACTAGTTTTGTGGAATCAAACACAGGACTCCAAACTAGTAATCAAGACTCACTGCAGTATTTATTGTTAACAGTGAGCACTGGAGGAATTCCCTTCAAAGAACAGTGAGAAGAACATGTAGGGAGCCCCCCCCCCCGAAATCAGGTAGGAAGAAAAACCACCCGAAGAAACAGAAAGAACTTCCCACAACATAAAAATCAAGCCACACTCGCTCGCTGACTAGGAAATCAGCCCGAAGCGGTTTTTCGCAACAAGTCAAGTATCCATGAATGAGATGCTGTCAGGGTTCCGACCGATGCCCTAATTAAATCATGAGCCTCGAGCCAAGCTTCAAAAGAAATCCAGTTATTTATTAGGAGCTTCATGTCGGCACGTTCCAAGTGAAGCCAACTCTGACCTCACTTAAATCACGTAATTTACGTCCCGACTCTGACCCTGTTTCCCCCCTTCCCCCCAAGGTGTGTCATCAGTCACATTTTCCAACAAAGCAATTTCGCGGGTTGTAGAGATCACTCCCCTCCGGCCACTGTGGGTAACCGCAGAGATGGCCTTGACAGAGAGATGGCTGGAATGTGCTTTTGTTTTGACTGAAGTGCGATTCACTCGCTGCAGCTGCAAAGTTCGTTTTCCTATCCCCCTTGCCTATGGCAACTCAAGAGCAGGCCAAGGATGCTTTGCGAGTAGACATTCAGCTCCCCTCACTTCCTGAAGGCGACCTGTGCAAAGGAAAGACAGTTTGAGTACAGGTATAGATTTTAGGGTTGCGATTCCCCTCCAGGCTTGTTTGGGTTGTCTGCGTGGAATTTAGCTATGAGGCGGTCAGCCTGGATGTTCCTACACTTTACCCAAGACGCTTCTGATAAGGGGTAGCCCTTCCACTTGATTAGGTATTGGAGCTGTCTCCTGTACCACCTCGAGTCAAGGATTTGTTGCACCTCATAATGGGTTTGGCCCCCTATGACCACGGGGTCCGGGGGCTCACGGGGTAGTGGCCTCAGGGTCGATCCGACCACAGGTTTTAAGAGGCTGCTATGGAATACTGGGTGTATCTTCCCTAGCAGTCAGGACAATTTTAATTGCACCATGACTGGGTTGATGATCTTCACTATGGGGAATGGCCCCATGAACTTGGGTCCCAGCTTCTTGCTGGGGAGTTTCAACCTTAAGTATTTTGTGGAGAGGTAGACCTTTTCCCCCAGCTGGAATGGCCGTTGCGGGGCTTGGTGTTTGTCTGCCTGTTTCTTATAGGCCTGTGCTGCTTTAGCTAGCGCTTTCTTGACATTCTCCCATGCTGCATTCAGCGTTGACAGCCAGTCTGTCAAGCTGACTGAGGAGGGGGGATCCCTTGGATATTCTGGCATTGGGACGAAGTCCATGCCACTCATTACTTTGAACGGAGTTAGTCCCGTGCTACTGTGAACAGCATTATTGTACATGACCTCAGCGAAAGGCAGGAGGTCCGCCCAATTGGACTGCTGATAGTTCACGTAACACCTTAGGTACTGTTCTACCATTGCGTTCAGTCTCTCTGCCCCCCCCCCATTGGTGCTCGGATGAAAGGCCGAGCTAAGGCCCTGGGATGACCCAATGGACCGCAGGAACTCCCTCCAGAACTTAGCCGTGAACTGGACCCCCCTGTCTGAGATAATTCTTCGTGGCACTCCATGCAGGCGGTAGATGTGCTTCAGGAACAGTTTGGCTAGCTGGTGGGCTGAGGGTAGTCCGCTGCAGGGTATTAAGTGTGCCTGCTTGGAGAATAAGTCTATCACAGTCCAGATCACCGTGTTCCCCCCACTTTTTGGCAACTCCACTATAAAGTCCATTGCGATTTCCTCCCATGGCCTCGTTGGCTCTTCCACTGGTTGCAGCAGTCTGGGGGGTTTTCCTGGTCGCTTTTTCATTGTGGCGCAGATGGTGCAACTTTTCACATAACTGTCCATGTCTTTCTTTATGCCGGGCCACCAGAATTGCTTCCGTGCTAAGTGTAAAGTCTTTAGGAACCCGAAGTGGCCTGCCGATTTGATGTCGTGGCTCCTCTGGCGGATTAAGGTGCGTAGGGACTCTGGGACGTAGAGTTTCATCCCCTTCCATGCTAGGTCATCCCTTTTTGTCAAGATGTGTTGGTTGTCACAGAACCAGGGGTCTGCTAGCAGTTCAGTTTTGAGTTTCATGGTTAGATCGCTTGCGGGTCGATCTTGCCGGTCGCGGCGTTGTTTGGTGGTCACTTGGGAGGCTGTTTGGGTAGGGGGGATGATGGCGTCTACTACCTCCTCCCATTCGCATTTGTACTGGGGCATGCGGGAGAGGGCATCAGCTAGGAAGTTCCTCCCCCCTGGGATGTGTTTTAGCATGAAGTCGAACCGGTTGAAGTATTGAGCCCAGCGGACTTGTTTGGGCGATAGTTTTTGCGGGGTCCTAAGCGCCTCCAGATTTTTGTGGTCAGTCCAGACTTCGAACGGTTTCTGCCTCCCTTCCAGCAAGTGGCGCCAGGTTAGCAGTGCCCATCTTACCGCAAAAGCCTCTTTTTCCCATGCAATAGCAATAGCAATAGCACTTAGACTTATATACCGCTTCATAGTGCTTTACAGCCCTCTCTAAGCGGTTTACAGAGTCAGCATATTGCCCCCAACAATCTGGGTCCTCTGCGGCCCATTGCCTCTCTGTGTCCGTGAGTTTGCGGGAGGTGTAGGCACAGGGCTGTAGATTTCCTTGGCTATTTCTTTGGAGTAGCACTGCTCCCACTGCCACGTTGCTGGCGTCTGCTTGGATAACAAAGGGTTTGCAAAAAGTTCTTTTAGTGTTTTGAATGCCTTTTGGCAGGTTAGGTCCCACTGTAGGGGTTGTCCGAGGCGGGGCTTCATCCCTGGGCCCCCTGTCTTTAGGAGGTCTGTCATGGGTTTGGCAATCTTCATGAAGGAGGGGATGAATTGCCTGTAGAAATTTGCGAATCCTAGGAAGCTTTGTAGCTGTCTACGGGTGCAAGGGGGCTGCCAGCCTAGGACGGCTTGTACTTTGGGTCCATCTCTATGCCCTCATTTGACACTCGGTAGCCCAGGTAGTCTAGCCGTGCACGGTGAAATTCGCATTTTGACAGCTTGACATACAGGTTTGCCGCCAGAAGTTTTTCCAGTACCTGGCAGACTAGGGGTACCGTGTTTCCCCGAAACTAGGACCTGTCCGGATAATAAGCCCAATTGGGCTTTCGAGTGCATGCGCTAAAATGAGCCCCCCCGAAAATAAGCCCCCCCCAAATACTTAGACGCATGCGCAACTGCCGCGCAAAAAACACGATGTGAGGAGGCGAGGCCGGAGAGGGGGGGGAAAGGGAGGGGGAACATGCCCCATGCACCCCACACGCACCTACCATCCGTGCGGAACGGCCTCGCGGAGGTCGCTCCCGCAAACCCTAGCTCACGCGCCCCTTAGTGGCGGCTGCAAAAAGAGCAGCCGCAAGAAAACTCTTGCCAGCCCTAGCCCTGTCAACTTGGGACTGGGGGGAGGGGGACTGGCACCAGAGCTCCGAGCAGTGGCCCGTGTGGGCTGTCTGCGCAGCCATGAAGCAGGATCAGTGTGGCCGGTTCTTGCCCGCAGCATTGCCGGCGAGGATCGGGTCAGAGCCGCTGCCGCCCGAGATCAGCAGGCCAGATTCGGTGAGCCGGACGCACCGCTGCCACTCGGGAGAAGAAGAGAGAGAGGAGGCGCTGCAAGAGAGCCCATTTCTCACGTTCTTGTCCTTCCGGGCGGCAGCAGCGCATTCAGCTCCCTGAATCTGGCCTGTCGATCTCGGCCGGTGAGGGAGAGTGGCAGGTGGGGAGGCGGAGAAGCGAGACGCATGGAGTGAGACAGGGCTCCCCTTGCCGTCTCTTCTCCCCCCCTCGCCGGGCATGGCAGGAGCTGGAAGTCAGGTAAGACACAGCAGAGAAGTGAGACAGGTGGGGCGGTGGATGGGGCGGGGTGGGCTGCGAGACGTGCATCTTGCCGTAGACTGGCAGCTCCGTCACATCTCTCGGCCGATCTGTGCAGGGAAACATCTTGCACAGTAAAGAAAAACTTCTCGCGAGTGCTGAATGGACCCCCTTATAGAGATGCTTGTGCAGCACCTCGTTTATTAACTGCATGAACACCGCCAGGGGGCCCTGCAGTCCAAAAGGCATCACTTTGAACTGGAAGCTCCCTAGGGGGCAGTTGAATGCTGTTTTCCATTCATCCCCCTCCCTGATGCGGACTCGGTAGTATGCTTCTCTGAGGTCTAATTTAGTAAAGACTTTTCCCTTGGCTAGGTGAGACAGCATGTCCTTCATGAGAGGGAGGGGGTATAGGTTGTGTACACACACACAGTTTATCACTCTAAAATCCACGCACAATCTCATAGTTCCATCTTTTTTTTCTTTGAATAGGACTGGGGCTGCGACCCGTGGCTTGGCTGGCTCGATGAACCCCCTTGCTAGGTTTTTGTCTATGTATTTGCGCATTTCTTGCATTTCCCAGGGCGTCATGGCGTACAGTTTGGGTTTGGGTAGTTTTGCCCCGGGGATGATTTTGATGGCGTAGTCCGTCTTGCGGGGAGGGGGGTGTAGGACGTCACACTCGGCCTCACTGAACACTTCCGCGAGGTCCTGATATTCTCTGGGGATCTGTTTGGCCTCTGGGGTTTTGTCGGAGGTGGCTGCCAGTTGTTCTGGTGGGCCCTTTGGGAGGGTTCCCTGCATGGGCGATGCTTCTATTTGCTGGTGTGGAGGGGGTTGGGGTCCTCTTGCTATCCTCAGCCTCCAGTTGCCCCCTTGCCACAAGATGATCGGGCCCCACTTGTCTAGCCAGGATGACCGCGTCTGTCATTTTGCTTCCCAGTGATTCGCTAGCTCTAGCTTCACTGGTTCGGTCAGGTGGGTGGCGTAGGCTCCCCCCAATAGGGACCCATCGACCTGTTCGAACCTGATCGGGTGGGCCAGTCTTTTCGCTCTAATCCCCAGTTTCAGGACCATGGTTAGGTTAATCAAGCATCTAGTGCAGCCTGAGTCTATTAGGGCTTGAAAAGTCCCCTGGGTTCCTGTTTTTGGGGCTGTGAGGCAAATTGGGAAGATGAAGGGGTGGATCAGTTCACTCACCATTGGGTTGTTTTTGCCTTCGTCCTCGCTGTCATAGGGATCCGGCGATTGGTTGTCGTTGGCTGGAGTTCCCCTCCCTTCGGCTGAGTGGGGAGGGACCTCTACGGCCTGGAGGGCTTTTCGGGATGTGTCGGCGGCACGCCTGGGGCCTCGTTCCGGTCGTGCCCTGGGTGGTGGCTCTGGCTTTGGTTTTGGGGCTGGGGTCGCGCATGCTGATGCCATGTGGCCTATCCCTCCGCATCTGTAGCTTTTCAGCTGGCTTCGTGGGAGAGTTGGTTTTGGGGCCGGCTGTGGTGCTGTGGCCTCCCGTCGGCCAGATGGTCTCCGGTCTTCTTGTCCTCTCTCCTTAGTGTCCGGTTGCTTTCTCATGTCGTTGGCGTGCAATCCGCCATCGACTTTTATGGCTACTCGGAACCACTCAGAGAGTCGGTGCGGGATGTCCCGATAGGCGGTTACAGTATTTATTGTTAACAGTGAGCACTGGAGGAATTCCCTTCAGAGAATAGTGAGAAGAACATGTAGGGAGCCCCCCCCCCCCCCCCCCCCCCCCCCCGGAAATCCTGGCAGGAAGAAAAACCACCCAAAGAAACAGAAAGAACTTCCCATAACATAAAAATCAAGCCGCACTCTCTCGCTGACTAGGAAATCAGCCCGAAGCGGTTTTTCGCAACAAGTCAAGTATTCATGAATGAGATGCTGTCAGGGTTCCGACCGATGCCCTAATTAAATCATGAGCCTCGAGCCAAGCTTCAAAAGAAATCCAGTTATTTATTAGGAGCTTCATGTCGGCACGTTCCAAGTGAAGCCAACTCTGACCTCACTTAGTTTACGTCCCGGCTCGGACCCTGTTTACCCCCTCCCCCCAAGGTGTGTCATCAGTCACATTCTCCAATGAAGCAATTTCGTGGGTTGTAGAGATCACTCCCCTCTGGCCACTGTGGGTTTCCGTGGAGATGGCCTCAGCTTATCAATTGGAATGTGCTCTGTTTTGACTGAGATACCAGCTCCTTGATGCAGCTGAGAAGTTTGTTTTCCCATGCCCCTTGCCTATGGCAACTCGAGAGCAGGCCAGGGATGCTTTGCAAGTTGACATTCGGCTCCCCTCACTTCCTGAAGGCGACCTGTGCAAAGCAAATACAGTTTGAGTACAGGTATAGATTTTAGGGGTGCAACCCAGGCTTTGTTGGGTTGTCTTCATGGAATTTAAATATAAGGCGGTCAGCTTGGATGTTTCTCCGGGGGGGCGCGGGGTAGGGGCAGGGGTGAAATGCTCCCGGTTTGGACCGGTTCGTGCGTACCGGTAATGGCGGGCGCCCGTGGTTTGCCAAACCAGCAGTGGCGGCTGGCTGGCCATGCCCCCGTACTAGTCCCCCGGTCCCCGCGCCCCCGCCGCCCATGTCCACCCAATCACCCGCTTGCCCGCTCACCTGCTCGCCACTTTTCCTGCTCGCTGCTTTTCCCGCTCGCCGCTTTTCCTGCCGCGCTTTTCCTGCCACTCGGCTCGGCGCTTCCTTCCGCTTCGCTCCCTTTTCCCTCCACTTGGCTCGGTGCTTCCGGCCCCCCCACCCCACCCCCGGCCTATATAAGTTGTTCCCCTTTGCCACACTAGCACAGGTACTCGCTTTGCCAATGCCTCACCTCACTCGGACGCCTCGCCTCGCCCGGATGCCTTGCCGACGGCCGCTCACTCAAAAAGGTAAGCATTGCCGGTTGCGGCCTAGCGTGCCGCCCCCCCAATCCCCGGGCTCGTGTAGTTTGCGCAGCCCCTGGGGATCGTTTGTGGGCCTCGTGCCGCCCCCCGGGTTCCCGGGCTCTCCTGGCTGGCTTGGCTAAGCTGCCTAGGCAGCCTAGCTAACCACCCACCTTCCCTCCAACCTCCAGCTTGCTTACCTTCGCTCTTCGGACCGAATCCTGAGCTGCTGGTCGCAACGCCTGCCTTGCTTCGTCTGGATTGCAGCCTGCAATCCATCTCCTCGTCGAGCAACTGTGCAATCCATCTCCTCGGAGAGCAACTGAACAACTCTCGGAGAGCAACTCTCTCTCTCCTCAGACAGCTGGCGGGTCCGCGGTGGAGGGCCTTCTCTGTGGCTGCCCCAGCCCTCTGGAACCAGTTACCTCCTGAGATCCAGACTGCCCCCACCCTATTGGCCTTTCGGAAAGCGGTGAAGGCCTGGCTTTTCCGGCAGGCCTGGGGCCGTTGATTTTGCCGTTGATCTCGCTGTTGTAATCCTGCGAGATCTGGCCATGAATGGTGTGCATGGGTTTTTAAATTGTTTTTTTAAAAATGTTTTTATAATGTTTTTCTTTAATGTTTTTTATATTTTTGCTGTAAGCTGCCCAGAGTCCCTTGGGAGTTGGGCGGCATAGAAATGTAAATAATAAATAAATAAATAATAAAACAATTCTGCTTAGGCAGGTGGTTAGACTAGATGACCTTGCAAGGTCCCTTCTTCTAACTCTGTAAATGTGTTAAATCTGTTAAATGTGTTAAATCTGTTGCAGGTGCCATTTTGTGTACTTTTGCATGGTGTGTGAGTCAGTACAGCTGCTTTTGCATGGTGTGTGAGTCAGTTGTGTTTTTTTTGTGTTGTGTGTGTGTAAAGTGTGAAAGTTGGGTTTTCAGCTCTTTGTGGCTCTGTGAGGCTCATGCTTGTGGCAGGGGCCATTTTGTGTGCTTTTGCAATTCTGCTTAGGCAGGGGGTTGGACTAGATGACCTCAAGGTCCCTTCTTCCAACTCTGTAAATCTGTTGAATGTGTTAAATGTGTTAAATCTGTTGCAGGTACCATTTTGTGTACTTTTGCATGGTGTGTGAGTCAGTACAGCTGCTTTTGCATGGTGTGTGAGCCAGTTGTGTTGTTGTGTAAAGTGCAAAAGGTTGTTTTCCAGCTCTTTGTTGTTCTATGT
>QLTV01000421.1:47536-65471 GCA_003457575.1 Thermophis baileyi
ATCTACAGGACCTAATTCCAAGCAAAAACCCCTAGAAACAAATCAAATAATGAGGCAAAGGAGGGATGAGAAGGAAGACAAACTCAAGCATCAAATAGGAGACATAGGAAGCATACCCAGAGTCAGACATAAAGATCTCAAGTGCCTATATACAAATGCACAAAGTCTGGGGAACAAACCGGGTGAACTTCAACTATTAATACATGAAGGTAGATACGATATAGCTGAAATTACAGAAACCTGGTGGGATGAAACCCATGACTGGAACATACTGATAGAAGACTGTTAAAAAAAACTAGACCCCATAAAAGAGGAGATGGAGTTGCACTGTGTGTAAAGGACCACTATATTGCTACAGAAATGCATGAAACCAAAGATGAAAACTTCCTAGAATGAATATGGGTCAATATAAAAGAAAAAAGAATGACATGGCCATAGGTGTATACTATAGGCCACCCAATCAAGCAGAAAAAAATAGATGTCCTTTTTGCTAACCAACTAACAAATATATGTAGGAAACACACTACAATAGTAATGGGGGACTTCAATTAACATGACATCAATTGGAAGACTAATTCCACACCAAGTGAGAAATCAAATAGATTCCTAACCAACCTAGCTGACAACTGTGTTGTCCAAAAGGAAGAGGAGGGAACTAGAGGGACAGCCATACTGGACTTAATTCTTACAAATAAAGAAGAAGTGATAGACGGAGTTGAAACTGCAGCAACCTTGGGTGAAAGTGACCATGTCATACTAGAATTCACTCAGTCATCTCAGAACCACTGTACAACATCTTTCAAAAATCCTGGAGCACCGGGGAACTACCAGAGGACTGGAAAAAAGCTGATATGGTTCCCATCTTCAAAAAAGGGGGAAAAAACAGACCCAGGAAACTACAGACCAATCAGCCTAACATCAATACCCGGGAAGATCCTGGAAAAGATAATAAAAAAACAGATCTGCCAACATCTAGAAACGAGTAAAGTAGTAACTAAAAGTCAGCATGGGTATGTTAAAAACAGATCATGCCAAACCAAACTTATTTCATTTTTCAACATAGTGACTAAATTAGTAGACCAGCGAAATACTGTGGACATAATATACTTAGACTTCAGCAAGGCATTCGACAAAGTAAACCACAACCTGCTTCTTGGTAAGCTAGAAAAAAGTGGGATAGATAGCATCACCACCAGATGGATTCGTAACTGGCTGACAAACCGTACTCAACGAGTAGTCCTTAATGGGTCTACGTCTACATGGAGAGAAGTAAGCACAAGGTTCCGTCTTAGGCCCAGTACTCTTCAATATCTTCATAAATGACTTAAATGGAATAGAAGGGAAACTTACCAAATTTGCGGATGATACTAAGCGGGCAGGAATAGCTAACACCCTAGATGATAGGCTCAGGATCCAGATGGATCTTGACAGACTTGAACACTAGGTTCTATCTAACAAAATGAAATTCAATGTAGAGAAAAGTAAAGTCTTATACTTAGGCAAGAAAAACCAAAAGTACACATATAGACTGGGTGAAACCAGGCTTAATAGCAGTAACTGTGAAAGGGATCTTGGAGTCTTAGTGGACAACCAGTTAAATATGAGCCAGCAGTGTGCGGTGGCAGCCAAAAAAGCCAATGCAATCCTAGTTGCATTAACAGAGGGATACTGTACAATCAAGTTGCATTAACAGAGGGATACAATCAAGTAAGGTACTAATACCACTCTATAAAGCCTTAGTAAGACCACACCTAGAATACTGCATCCAGTTTTGGTCACCATGCTATAAAAAAGATGTTGAGACTCTAGAAAAAGTGCAAAGAAGAGCAACCAAGATGATTAGGGGAGTGGAGACTAAAACATATGAAGAATGGTTACAGGAACAGGGCATGGCTAGTCTAGTGTCAAACAGTCTGAAAGTACTTTTTACCGCCAATGGCAGACATACAAGAAAGCTAAGAATTATTGGGATCTGATATGTGTTTTAATTCAGAGAATTTGTCAAACAAACATAAAATTGAAACTAGAGGTTTTTCTTTTAGGTTTGATGGATAAGCAGATTTTTTTAAAAAAACCATGCGACTTGTTTCTATATATAAAAGTTGCAAGTACAGTATTTAAAGAAAAGATTGATTAAAGAAAAGATTTTGTCTAGCTTTATTTCTATAGGGAGACCACATTTGGACTTTTTGCTTAAAAATGAAAGGAATGAAATTTTAATTTGGGTATTTGTCAATTGTATTTTATTTATGATTATACTGTGCACTATTGAATTTTAGAGCAAAAGGTTAACATATTTTATATTTGTAACTGTAACAAAATCAGGAGTTACTTTTTCCCACTTTCTTTTTTCCCCATTTCTATCCTAAATTTTTTCTTTAATTTTTTTCTAATTTTTTTTTCTGTTTTCAGATTTCTGTTTCTATTTTTTGTAGAAATTTAATAAGGTATATGTGGGGGAAAAAACTCCATCATATCTATCAGGAAAGTTTTAAGTATACTGACCAAAATAACAGTTCTAATTTTTGCGGTAGTTAGGAAGAATCCAGGAAGTCTGTCTGTTGTAAGTTCTTGAATACAGTATCTGCACTTAGCAGACAAGCAAATGATTAATCCTCCTTCATATTATCTCAACTGTGTATTAGGAATATTTCCAAAATACAGGTATAGTTGGAAACAGATTTACTTTTCAGAGATGATAAGATAATGAAAAATGTGTGCAAGTCACACATGTATATGGTCTTCTGCATATTGAAATGTTGACAGAGCTCTAACGTACATTTCTGTATCTTTATTTATGATAATATTTTCTAACAAGATATGCATTTTAGTATATTTTATAGAATCTAAAAAAATTGTAGCCTTGTGCACAACTCACAAGGAACTAATCATGCTAATTTATTTTAAAATGCAGGGAGGTCAAAATACTTGTGTATCTCTGCATCACAGAATGATTAATTACCATATGCTTTTCTCAGTCAGTCTTATAAACACCACAATTACTAGGAGAAAGAGAAATTGGATGGATACAGCTCAATAAAATTAACTGATATTAATCAGCTTATAGCATTGCTGAAGGAAAAGTGCACATATGCATCAAAGTGTGAATAGAACAGTTCTTAACTTTCTACTGTTGGAAGAAATGTCCATCTGGGTTCAGTTCCAAGTGGGGAGAAAGACACTGGAAACATGGAAGCTGTTTGGAAAGATGGTTTAATGGTGGACAGGACCACATGGTTTGAGGTCCCGGGCAATCGAGCCCATGGGTGTGTGTGTGAGAGAGATTTATACCCTCTCTTGGGCTTTGAACTTGCTTCCTGTTCCTGTAAAAGAAATGTATTCTGATTGGTTGTCAGACTCCCATAGGGCCATGCAGGGATAACTTTGTAGATTGTCTTGAGTCCCAGGCTTGGTTGAATCTTGCTGGGTGATGTAATGAAGGGGCTTTGGGAAATTTCTATTATGGCTGAGGGCTAATCCTACCTTTTTTGAATCTAAGGTGAGCCATGCAGGGGTAACTTTGTAGGTTGTCTTTTGAGTCCCAAGCTTGATTGAATCTTGCTGGGTGATGTAATCTCCCCAGGTGCCATGTGGTGAGTTCTGTTGCTAGATGGGTAGAGGGCTAATCCTACCTTTGTTGGATCTTGGGTGAGGGTATTTGCTTATGAATAGACCTAGCCATCTCTTTATCTCTTAAGTGCTGACATCTGCTGTGGGCTATTGAGGAGGGTGGGGGCTATTAAGAGTGAGTCTGCTTCCTGCCTAAAAAAACATGTTTGTCCATTTCTCATCCAGGGAAATATAATATTCTGCCTTTTTAATATTTCCTAGAATATTTCATTCTTCTAGGAGAAGGGTGGGTGCTAACTTTCTACACTACTAAATGTGCACCAAATAAGCTAGACGAGAATTCAGGCCAACAGGTCCCACTGAACTAATCTGCTAAAGTTTAACTCATTCTTTTCAGAGAGAATTATTTATACTTTCCCCAAAT
This sequence comes from Thermophis baileyi, assembly GCA_003457575.1. Lineage (NCBI taxonomy): Eukaryota > Metazoa > Chordata > Lepidosauria > Squamata > Dipsadidae > Thermophis > Thermophis baileyi. The sequence goes on from QLTV01000421.1 coordinate 51,531, forward strand.
AAGCTATTGGTTGATTATCCTGTATGTTGTGACCATAGATAGCAGTTTCACTTCAGTATTTGACAGATAATCAGCCTCACACAGTAACTTCTATTCTCTCTCAAGCCATTCAGACTGTTCCGCCTACTAAAATTATGATGACAAAATATTACGTAATGAATAGCTAATCAGAACGTGAAAATGTGCAACTCGTACCCCAAAATTCTGTATTCTAAGAAGGCAAAGAACATGCTCTGTCCACTCCATAAACAGCAAGAAACTGGAGACTATTCTGTTCCTATCCCAAATCAAAACCATGCAAACCTCCACAGTTAACCTTCTGGATGACTTTTGGGGGCCACAATGCAAAAGTAATGGGATGGCAGGCAGAGCAAAATATAAATGTGATTTCAGGTACTTTTAAGTTTATGTAAAATGTCTAGAAGTTGAGTCATGGCAAGTAGACTTCTTTCTTTTTTGGTTTGAAACATTTTGCTGCTTATCCAAGTAGCTTTATGTAAAATGAAAATATTAAAATATATAAAAGCACAAATGGCTATATTGCTGATTCCCCAAATGAATATTAATATATCTGTTAAACAAATGGTTGTTTCACTACATAGATGTTCTTTTGCTTGTTTTTAATTGAATGAAATTGTTCATTTATTTATTTATTACAAACTTTGGTATACTGCCTTAATCAGAAGGTCTTTAGGCAACAGACATTAATAAAATACTTAACAGTATAACAGGAAGATTCCCCACTAACAAAATTAAAAACTTATACTAAAACTGATAATAAAAACTGAACACAACAATTAAAAGCACCCTGACAACTCCAGCAGTAGCAAGATAGTTGAAACAGGAGTGTTTCAAGCTTTCTGAAAAGCCAGCCAACCAAATATGTTTCTGGAGTAAACAGAAACAAAGGGGCTTCCACTGAAAAGATCTATGGAAGGAAATACTTTTTTCACATGGTATGATTCTCAGAGGACAGAAAACAGGATGACTTTAATCAGAAGAGACAGTACTGAAGAGAAATGTTTGGTTTGTAATTTAATTCAGCCCAGATTAACAGAGCTAAACCTCCATTAGTGGCTAATATAATTTCTATACCACCAATGTTATGCTGCTAAATGTCACTGCAATTTGAATCACTTGCAGTGTCCAGAATAATTGAAGATATGTATTTTAGACTACTATCTCACATTTCAAATATTGATTTGAAATGTAAGATAGTAGTCTAAAATACATGGTGAAAAGGGTATAAGTAACTCTTGTAAGGTTCCAAAAATGGGCCTCAATTGGCTCACTAGCTTATTTTTCCTCTTCACTTGCATTTTTAAACTTTTCAAAATCTGTTCATAAAATTGAAAACTACCTTTAGTGATAAACAAAATTCATTAATTTCAGTAATTCACAAGAATTGTTCACACATGTATTATAATGAAATTCAATCAAGTTCCTAGACAAGGAACCATGTAACTTGTCCATGCCATTACACCTATATTTCTAATGAAATATGCAGGTTATAACTATGTTTCAAATTTCTGTTGTATTAAATCTGTTGCAAATTCTACTAAAACATTGTGTCTTAATCAGTATGCCTAACTTTGACACATTATTTCCTAATTCATTGTTTTCTTGGGTAAAGATTTCAAATTCTTAATCACTGAGATGGGGGGGGGGGGTGTCTCACATTTGAGATGTAGGTGAATTAATAATCCAGACTTTACTCCTTTAAATGTTTTGTATAAGGAGCAGATGCTGCTTTTTTATATCTACATAAAATTTTGTGTTTTGCCTGTCATACATGTTATTCAGCATGTATATCAAGGGACACAGTAAACAGCATTAAAAAGCATTTCACTATTTGGCCTCAGAAATGGGTCCTTTCAGTCCCAGAAGTCCATGCATGCAAGGAGCAATTTTACAATAGGGAAATTCACTGAACAAAATAATATACTTTTCTTTCTTTTCATCCTCTCCTTCAATTTAATTCTAACAAATATCCTACTATATTAAAAGCCAGTTCTCAACATTTTCCTATTATTGCATATTTTAAAATAGGGGGATCTTAGATTCTAGTTTTTCAAATTCAAAATATAGTTTGCAGAAATATAGTTTGCTATTTAACAGATTAACAGAGTTGGAAGGGACCTTGTAGGTCATCTAGTCCAACCCCCCACCCAAGCAGGAGACCCTACACTATTTCTGACAGATGGCAGTCCAGTTTCTTCTTGAAAGCTACCAGTGATGAAGCTTCCACAACTTCTAAAGGCAAGCTGTTCCATTGGTTGATTGCTCTGTCAGAAAATTTCTCCTTATACATATGCTTATCTAAATGTTTGCTCAGTTGCTGTATGAGTTTCTCTTTGACCTTGTAAGATATTTAGACAGCTTCTTAGGTATTCCATGGAAGCAGCTTCTGGAAAAGCAACTGTAGAAATTTCAAAGGGTACATGTGTAGCGTCTCAAGGCTTCACCCCGGTCCACTTTGAAAGCTGGAGAAGAGCCATTTCCTGATTGGCTGACCCGACTGACAGCTGCCTATTTAAGGAGCTGTCAGACGGAGCTTCGCTGCTTCACAATCCTAGAGCTGGTCACTGTTAGCTGCACAGTTAGCTGTAATAAATGGTTAGATTTAACATTATTCTGACTTGCCTCCATCCTTTCCCACTCTGTTCCCGGAACAGAATACTGGTGATGAAGGTGGGATCTCAGGACTGAGGCGACAGAATGAGCAAAGTCACTAAACTAGAGCTGAGAGACACAATACAAGCTGATCACTAGATTGCAAAGCCTCGGGTGACGAGACGTCGCACTATGATACATTTTTTCCTCTCAGACACATCCGCCCAAACCACCACGGTCTGACAGGAATGGCTGCTCTGACAACATTCACGTCATTCAACCCAGCTACAGAGACATGGGACTCCTATGTAGAGTGCTTTGAGTGCTTCCTCAAAGCCAATGATTACACTGGTCTCTCAAGCAACCGGAAGTGAGCATGTTTCCTCAGCTTCTGTGGGCCAGAAATGTTCGAGACTGCGAGGGCTCTCCTTGCCTCCCAGACGGTCCAATCGGTGCTATGAGAGACATTGATACCAAACTAAAGAACCATTATGCGCCTACACCCTCACGAATAGCCCGATGCCATGCATTTCATCGCAGATACCAAGAAGAAGGCGAGTCCATTAATCAGTACGTGGCGGCCCTGAGGACAGCCACACTGTATTGTGACTTCAGGTATCTGGACGATGTCCTCCTTGACCAATTGGTTTGTGGGGTGAGGGACATTTGCCTGCAGTGCCGCCTGCTAGCCAAGACTGACATAACCCTTCAAACCGCATTAGAGAAAGCCCACATGGCTGAAATGTCCACCCGGTTGACAGCAGATATTCACAGGGTCCAAAGTCCACTTGCCGCAAAAAAACAACAACATTGCTGTACATCATGACAAGGTCAATCCTGAGGATGTGACAGATGATGAGGAGGACGTTAATCACTTCAAAACAGCAAGAGGAAAGAGCTGGGCCACTGAAAAGAAACCTCCGCAAGTGAGTTGTGTGGGCTGTGGCGGGAATCACCCGCAAGCAGCCTGCAAATTCAAAGACGTCTATTGCTGACGCTGTGGAAAGAAGGGCCATCTAGCCAAGGTCTGCCAAGCCATCCAATCATCCAGAGCCCAGCCAGCAGGGACACCTTACATTAGAAGACCGCCTCAGAAGCTGACAAGTCATGGAGAAGACTGCTTTACCAACTCCCGTGACCAATGCCAGGCAGAAACGGTCACCGATCATTGGCCTCAATAAAAAAATCTACCTCACGGTCAAGATAGAAGGAGCCCCCTGCTGCATGGAGATAGACACTGGCTCATCCTTGTCCCTGGTCTCTTGGAGCACCCTCAAAAGACTGATGCCTACGATGTCAAAAAGGCGCCTCAAACCATGCTATCTGAAACTCCGCGACTACCAGGGAAACCACATTCTGATCCTGGGAAGCGGCAAATTCTGGGTAGAGTGCAAAGATTTTGCCGGCCGGCTTCAACTAATTGTAGTCAATGGATCCCTGCCTAGCCTACTGGGCCTAGAATGGTTTGAGTCCCTGGGATTAGGAATCAGCAGCATCCATGCAATTAACGACAGCGTTTTGGGGACACTGGTCAAGGAATTCACAGAAGTATTTGAGGGAAACCTAGGGAAATACACCAGAACACCTATATCCTTTAATCTGGACTCCCAAGTCACCCCTATCCATTTAAAACCCCGGCGAGTGCCTTTCGTGCTCCGCCCTAAGGTGGACAAAGAACTTGACAAGCTGCTGGTGCAAGGGATCCTCGAACCAGTGGACCATGCAAAATGGGAGACCCCAATTGTCTTTCCCATCAAGCCTGATGGTTCCATCCACATTTGTGCCGATTACAAATGCACATTGAATAGAGCTCTGCAAGCAAACCCATACCCTGTGCCGGTGGTACAGCACCTTCTGCACTCCTTGGGCAATGGCACCATCTTTGCCAAACTTGACTTGGCTCAGGCATACCAGCAGTTCCCGGTGGATGATGCCACTGCAGAGGCACAGACGATAGTGACCCACCTGGGAGCGTTCAAATGCCACCGCCTACAATTCGGGGTGAGCGTGGCTCCAGGTATATTCCAAAGCCTCATGAAGCGATTGCTACAAGGGGTCCCTGGCATTGTCCCGTATTTTGATGATGTCCTTATATCAGCAACCAGCCACGCTGAACTCCTAAGCCAGCTACGAACTGTGCTGAGCCGCTTTCAAAAAGTCGGACTAAAGCTCAAGAAAAATATGTGCAAACTGGGAGTCCCTCAAGTTGAATTTTTAGGCTACCTAATAGACTCAACAGGCCTGCACCCAACCACAGCAAAGGTCCAGGCTATTCAGAAGGCGCTGACCCCAACCAACAAAACAGAATTACAAGCCTTTTGGGGACTTTTAAATTTTTATAGTGTTTTCCTCCCGCACAAGGCTTCAGTAGCCAAACCCCTCCATCGGCTACTTGATTAAAAAAAACACCTTGGCCCTGGGGCAAGAAAGAAGTCACCGCATTTACAGCTGTGAAAAACCTACTAACATCCAACAACGTTCTAGTACAATACAGCGAAACCCTTCCTTTGACCCTCGCCTGTGATGCCTCACCCTACGGAGTCGGAGCAGTCCTAAGCCGCAAGATGCCCAATGGGACCGAAGCCCCCATTGCATATTTCTCAAGAACCTTGTCATCAGCCAAAAGGAGCTATAGTCAGATTGACAAGGAAGCCTTAGCTGCCATCGCCGACATTAAGTGCTTCCACGACTACATCTACAGCCATTTCTTTGAGCTTGTAACAGACCACAAGCCACTTTTGGGACTGCTAGCAGGCAACTGCCAAACACCTCAAATTCTATCCCCCCCCCCGCATGTCAAGATGGACAGTTTTTCTAGCGGCATACAATTACATGCTAACTCATCACCCGGGAAAAAACCTGAGCCATGCTGATGCCCTCAGCCACTGCCCGCTCCCAGCCAATGTTGAGGACCCAGCCCCAGTGACCTCAGTCCTCCTGATCGAGGATCTCCAGTTCCCCGTGACCACATCGGACATCGCCAAGCATTCCACTAAGAATCAGGTACTAGCCAAAGTGCTTGACTGGGTGTGAAGGGGGTGGCCACAAGGGCAAGTTGCCACAGAATTCCTGCCCTACTGGGCCAGGCAGCACAAGCTGTCAGTGCAAAGGGGCTGCTTGTTGTGGGGAAATAGAGTAGTAGTTCCCCCGGCATTAAGGAAGCCAATCTTGGAGGTTTTACACGAAGGGCACCCGGACATTGTCAGGATGAAGGCATTAGGCCGAAGTTATGTTTGGTGGCCGAATATGGACCAAGCTGTCACGGAATGGGTCACCAGTTGCCAAAGGTGCCAACAGTCAAGGCCAGCACCGCCCACCACCCTGGCCTGAGAGTGGGAAACCCCTAAGGCCCCCTGGTCCAGAATACACATCGACTTCGCTGGACCATTCCAAGGGCAAACATTCATGGTGGTGATTGATGCATATTCCAAATGGTTGGAAGTAATTCTAATGGCATCAACCACATCCGAGGCCGTAATTAGAGCCTTACAGAAGCTATTCACCACCGCTAGCTGCCAGACCTAGTGGTGTCAGATAATGGTCCGCAGCTGACTTCAGCACTCTTCGAAATGTTCCTAGCTGGGCATGGGATTTGCCATGCCCTGGTTGCTTCGTTCCACCCAGCAAGCAACGGGCAGGTCGAACAGATGGTGCGCTCTACTAAAGAGGCATTGGCCAAAATGGGCCCAGGGGACTGGCAGACCAAAGTTGCTAAATATCTCCTGGTCCAACATGCCACCCCATGCCCTACCACCAATCAGAGTCCAGCTGAGCTTTTAATGGGCCAATGCCTAAGAACCAACTTAGATAGACTACACCCAAACTATACGCCCAAAAAGTCCCTGGACTCAACTGGCAAAACCAGGGTTTTTAGCAAAGGAGACAAGGTGTACGCCCAAAATTACAGGGCAGACCCCCGGTGGCTGCCAGGCCAGGTCGTGGAAGTAACGGGACCCTGTTCTTACAGGGTAGAATTGGAAGATGGCAGAACGTGGTGCCGCCACATTGATCAACTACGAGGGCAACTGTTTGCCACTCCCAATCAGCAGCCAGACTGGGCCCTGCTGGAAATAAATCCAACCGTGGTTCCTGCTAGCAACTCCACTGAAAGCCAACCAAGTGACGCTCACCCAACCGGCGCTGACCGAGAGATGAACTTACCTCCTGAACCGGGCCTGCTCCCACCAAACGATACTCCAGCTGAAGTTGTTGTGCAGTCACCAGGGGTTCAGGAGCAACCGCAACAGCATTCCAACAGCTACTACTGAATTGTGTAGATCAGGGTGGAGCCGGCGGTGCCCAGCGTACTTAGAGGACTACGCATGTGCTATCCAGGTGGGAAGGAGTGTAGTGTCTCAAGGCTTCACCTGGGTCCGCTTTGAAAGCGGGAGAAGAGCCATTTCCTGATTGGCTGACCCGACTGACAGCTGCCTGTTTAAGGAGCTGTCAGACGGAGCTTCGCTGCTTCGCAATCCTAGAGCTGGTCACTGTTAGCTGCACAGTTAGCTGTAATAAACGGTTAGATTTAACATTATTCTGTCTTGCCTCTGTCCTTTCCCACTCTGTTCCCGGAACAGAATAACATGTATGTATGTATGTTTGCTACATTTGTTCTATGAGCCTCCAGCATGTTAAGATTGTAATCCAAAGAAATTTATGCATACAACCATTTTTTCATATTCCACCCTCCACACAATGTAAATTAATATTCCATACTACACAATAGACTGCTTGATCCAGTCACTTTGCTTTCATTGATTTGAGATTGGAACCTGAAAAAATCTGTGAATATATTCCAATGTTTTCTTGTTTACCTAAAGAATTGCAGTGGGAAAACTCTTTTTCTACCACGGTATACAGTAGATGTAATGTTTTGAATAAGATATTCATATAGTGAAGTTTCCTCTTAAGAATAAAATGCTATATTAAAACTACACCAGAGGATGACTTTTCTACAGTGGATAATTCCAGGTAATTAGACACTACCCCCCAACTGAGCTCCCTCCATATGTGTAGACCAAGTGCAAGGATTCCTCAGGATTCCTAGCTTGGTGATCAGTGAAAATTCAGATTGGTTTCAAACATCTGGAGGATGCCAAAACAGGGGAAGTCTATTCTATGCTGAAGACACAAGGAACTTGTAAGAATTAAACATTTCTGACTACAAGAGGCATTGCCATTTTCCAAGAGAAGGAATTAGTACCATCTACCGGTATATTCTTTCTCCATTTGTAGAAGTTGATAAAACAAATCTTATTGAACTTGAGTAGCCTCAGAAGATTGAAAGTGAAGAGAGCAGAATTGCATTTACCCAGGATAATTAAATGTTTGTTTCATCTAGAAGCTGGAAGGAACACCTCTGCCCCTGGGCCTGTCCTTTAGTATCTATTTTCTACTAATTTGATATTTTGTGTGAATTTCTTTTCTCTTTGTTTTCCTTTTATTCATTTATCAGTTGTTTAAATGTATTAATTATTTAATTGTTATATGCTGCTCAGAGTTACTTCTCATGAAAATAAATAATCAACTATACTTTTAATTTTAAGATACCAAATATAAACATATCGAACAAACCAATTTATATCTAAAACATTTTATTTCAGAAGGAAGGCAGGAAGAAATACATTTTTCCAGAATTTTCAATTACCCCACAAATAAAACAAACAAACAAACCAAAAACAAATTTAATTTTCAAATTTGTTCAAAACAAATTATATCAAATTATTATGAAGTGGATCAGCTAAGAGATTTCCAACTAATTCATCTTGCATGCAACAAAGACAGTTGGAAGGTTTGGATGATGCCTTTCCAATAATCCCTATGAATAATAATAATATCAGGCAATATCACACAAAAAGTTCAAATGCTTTGTAAATCAATATAAAACTGCAGAAGAAGGAACTCCATCTGCTCAGTGGACTCAGACAAGAAATTCAGATTCATGGAAAGAAGTGTTGATCCAATTCTTTCTTTAAAGACTCCATCCATTCGGTTAGGGACATGGAGGAGGGTGGCTCCCTGGGGAGCTCAGGCATGGGGACAAACTCCATGGTGACCTGGAAGGGGGTTAAGCCTGTGCTGCTATGCACTGCATTTGTCAGGTCCCATATATTTCTATTAGGATGCTGGCATTCTGGTGGGAGGGGGGAGGATTGGAGGGATCTCTATATGAAGTTTCTGTTTCTATTTCCTGCTTGGAGAGATATCTATATGACAGTGATGGCAAACCCCTTAGGCTCAGAGTGCCCAAACAGGAAGGCGTGCGCGCCAGAGCTCCAGAAACCCAACAACCAGCTGGCCGGCGTGTATGCGTGCATCGGAAACCTGATGACCAGCTGGCTGAGCTGGGGCAATGACGTGCGTGCCCACAAAGAGGGCTCTGTGTGCCACCTCTGGCACGTTTGCCGTAGGTTCGCCATCATGGCTATATGAAGTTTCTGTTTCTTGCATTGCTGTGCTGTGGGAGGGGTTTTGTTTGCACTGCTTTAAATTGCTGTTTTTAAGTGGGAAAATTTAGTTCCTGCCTAGACCTCTTGCTATAACAAGCCTTTCAATAAAAGCTCCTTTTGGAACAACTTCAGTTTCAAGAGTCCTGCTTTCTTGGGAACATTGGAGAGGCAAGACCTTACATTAGGCAGGAACTGCAAACTGGTCAACCTGGAGAGGTAACAGCCCTACCGTGGGGACCATGCACACCACGCACGGGCAGCGACCACAAAGAGGCTGAATGCTGGGGGAGAACCCCCACCCACCCAAGACCCAAGCAGAGGAGGCCCTCAATGCCTGGATCAAGGAGAAAATTCCCTCAAGCACCGCTGCCAAGCCAAGGTGGTTCATTGGTGTTGGGAAGAAGGAAGGCTGGGGCGGCAGGACCAAGGATGTCACCCTCACCCATGGGAGCTGCCGACCCGGCTGGAAGCAGGAGATGGAAGACCTCTATGATGATGATGAACTGGAAGCCCCAGACCGGTCCAACCAACTCCTGAGGGAAGCCCTTAACCTCATGAGGGAGGCCATCCATGGCATGTGGATCCAGGGTGCCCAGGCTTGCACTGCGGGTGAGGTAGGAATATAAAAGGAGGCTACTGATGAACAAAGGGGATCCCCAATCCCAGGGGCATCTACTGAAATCGCAGAGGCTACTGGAAAACCCATTGCCACCATGGAAGATCCACCCAGGAGACATCTTGATGCAAAGCAAGGCCTACAACTCAACAAGAGGAGGCTTCCACCCTTAGAACGGAAGACTCTTGGCGTCAAATTCAACAGGAATCCCCAGCAACTGGGATTTTTCCTCGCATACGTACTGATCTACATGCAGGAGTATGAGAGGGACCTCCCTACAGAAGGTGCCAAAGTCAGGGTTGTCACACTGGCTCTAGAAGGATCGGTTGCATGTTGGATGGTGAGCCTCCATAATGCAGATGCACTGGAGCTCCGCAACTTCAAGCGCTTCATGACAGCCCTGAGATGGAGATTTGAGGATCCCCTAGTTGACCGCAAGGCTAGTGACCACATAAGGCACGTCAGATAGGGGCGCCGTCCAGTCGCCAAGTACTTTGAAGAGTTTCATGACCTGACTTGCCACATAGTTTGGCCAGAGGAAATACTCATGAGTTGTTTCAAAGATGGCTTAAATGATGACCTGTACAATGCCTGTGTTGCCCATGGAGCCCCAGTCCACCTGCATGGCTAGTGTATCTTGGCTGAGGAAGCTGAAATTGACCAAACTCAAAACCAGTACCACGCAAACTGCTCCTGGAAGAGATCCCCATCGGAAGGGAGAAGGGAGGGAACCAAACCTCGCTCTGTCCTGCCATGCTCAGGTGCCTGCTTCAATTGCAGGAAGGAAGGCCACCGCGCAGCCAAGTGCCTTGCGAGGATGCCCACCCAGAAGGGAGAGAAGCAGGTTGGAGGGAAACCCTCAAAGCCACCACCGCATTCCAGAGACACCACCCTAAAGACCCATGGGGTCGTTGAGTTCCCACCGGAATTATGGTGTGAGGAATGCCGACCCCTCCGGTGGAGGAACCCGATCAGTCAAAGAGAGACTACGAAGATTCTTTGGTAAGTGGGGTTGTCAAACCCCTTACAACCCCTATGGAACTGTTAATTCCATTAATGGGGAGAAAAGTGAGACTTAAAGCATTGCTTGATTCGGGGTGCACGAGAAGCCTAATAAGCCCGACTCTGGTCGGGGAACTGGGCATTCAACTAAGGCCACTAAAAACTCCTGTCTCATTCTGCCAACTTGATGGGTCCATTGCGGGGGATTCCCTGGCCACGTTTGCCACTGAACCACTCAAACTAACGATGGCAAATCACTCCAAAACCATTGCTTTCATTGTGACACCAGGGATGGACTGGCCCTTAGTTCTGGGACTGATCTGGTTAAAGAAGTGGAACCCAAGGGTGGACTGGATGGAGGGGACCCTCCAATTCCCTAATAATGAATTAATCCAGAGTGAGGAACCCCACCAGACTGGAATATTGTAGAGTGAGGAGGTAGCTGCAACTGCGGTGACATCCCTGGGGATGTCCAGTAGGATGACCCCTACTGGACATCCCCAGGGAATACTGGATGGATGTTTTCAGCGAAGCGGCCTCAGATGAACTTCCCCCCCATAGGTCTACAGACTGTGCCATCGAGATTTTACCAGGGGCCAAACTACCTAAGCCAAAACTTTACACTATGATTCCCCGGGAACTGGATGAACTGTGGCAATTTATAGACAAAAACTTGAGTGTGGGTTCATCGAACTGGCGAGACCCAAGGTGGCCACCCCAGTCCTGTTCCGGGAGAAGGACAGCTCATTATGCTTATGTGTGGATTATAGAAATTTAAATGCTATTTGCAAGGAAAATCTCTATCCCCTACCCAAGTGGTTCCCAAACTTTTTCAGTCCACGGCCCCCTTGGTGCTACAAACTCATCCTCAGTGCTCCCCCTTCAGGTGGGCATGGCTTGGTGGTCAGGTGACCAGGTGGGCGTGGCCAACTTGTAAAATGTGGTGAAACTCACTTAACAATGCTCTTGCTTAGCAACCAAAATTTTGGGCTCAATTGTGGTCATAAGTTTTTCTTTCTTTCTTTTTCTTTCTTTCTGTCTTCCTTCCTTCCTTCCTTCCTACCATCTTTCTTTCTTCTTTCTTTTTTTCTTTCTTTCTTTCTTTCTTTTTTTTTTTCTTTTTTTTTTTTTTTTTTTTTTTTTTTTTTTTCTTCACGTGTTTTCTTTTATTTTCCATACTTTTTTTAATNTCCTTCTTTCACTCGTTCTTTCTTTCTTTCTTTCTTTCTTTCTCTTTCTCTCTTCTTGGTGGTGGGAGAAGGAAGAAAGTGCTCTGGCCGGCACTCGGCTTACTTTTCTGGCGAGGCTCAGAGACTGCCCGGCATGCCCATCTGCCGGCTCGACAGGCAGCGCCACTTTCTCCCTACCCCGCCAAGGCGCCCACCAGCCCGGAGGCCAGCGGACCCCTGAGGCCGGTGGAGTTCCGTAGGTGCGCACCCTGATGCTTCCCGGCCCGCAAAGGTACCGGAGCCAAAGCCAGGAAGGTGAGAGTGGCGACGGTGGCGGCAACCATGCTCTGGCCCAGCAGCGGCACGTCCCCTGTCATGTGCCATCCCGGAGCGTGGTCTCCGGGCTGGCAGGGGCCTTGGTGGGGCAGGGAGAAAGTGGCACTGCCTGGAGAGCTGGTGGATAGGCATGCTGGGCAGTCTCCAAGCCTCGCCAGGAAGGTAAGCTGAGCGCCGGCCGGGCCCATGCGCTACCGCCCGCCCCACGCTCCGGCCATCTCCTGGGAAGTTCACGGGAAGTGGCGGCTTCTAAAATCTTTGCAGCAGTCTAAAAAGCTGGGCCCTAAATACATTGGGCCTTTCCCCATCATTCATATTATTAACCCTGTCACAGTGGAATTGCAACTCCCTAAGTCATTACGGCAACTGTCAGTAGAAGTTCGCAAACCCCAAGAAGCTTTGAAGCTGTTTGCGGGTCCAAGGGGCTTGCCAATCTAATACAGCTTTGACTTTAGAATAGAATAACAGAGTTGGAAGGGACCTTGGAGGTCTTCTAGTCCAACCCCCTGCTTAAGCAGGAAGCCCTAGACCAGCGGTTTTCAACCTGTGGGTTGCGACCCCTTTGGGGATCGAACGACCTTTTCACAGGGGTCACCGCGCGCGCTAACCAGCCATCTTGGAAATGCTCCCAGTTCGGCTGTGCCTGCGGGTCGCCGGACAGCCGGAAGCCACGGAAGCGGAAGACTTCGCCCACCCACCCGGACACCGCCATTTGAGTTCTTTTACCCTCTGTGCATGCGCAGAACACTTTGCGCATGCGCAGAGGGTAAAAAACAAGAAAAGTAAACTAATGTGAAACACTGGGTACACTTGCCTGAGTGTCTTTGAAAGGAGTAATTCAACTGTTACTGGATTGATAACTCTAGTGATAGGGAAAGGTCCAATGAAATTTGGCCCTAATTTTTTGGATGGCTGTAACGATTTCAGGAATTTTGTAGACAAGTATACTCTATCTCCAACATGGAAAGGTTTGGAGATGATTCTTTGTGGAGCTCCATGAAGGTGATAAATTTGTATTAGGAATAATTTGGCTAAACTTTTAGCAGTTGGGATTTTTTGGCAAGGTATAAAATGTGCTTGTTTTGAAAACAGGTCTGTCACAACCCAAATTCCCCGCACTTTCTGGCAGTTCTACAATAAAATCCATAGCAATTTTTCTCCAGGGAGCTGAAGGTTCGGCTACTTTCTGTAGGAGTCCTGGGGTCCTCCCTTGACGTCTTTTTGCCGCAGCACAATAATTTGGCTAAACTTTTAGCAGTTGGGATTTTTTGGCAAGGTATAAAATGTGCTTGTTTTGAAAACAGGTCTGTCACAACCCAAATTCCCCGCACTTTCTGGCAGTTCTACAATAAAATCCATAGCAATTTCTCTCCAGGGCGCTGAAGGTTCGGCTACTTTCTGTAGGAGTCCTGGGGTCTTCCCTTGACGTCTTTTTGCCGCAGCACAAATGGGATCTTACTCCCCTCTAAGAAATGCCTCCAGGTTAAAAGTGCCCATCGAACTGCATAAGCCTCTTTCTCCCAAATGGCCCACCTTTGCTCAGTTTCATTCAACTTTTTGGATGTGTAAGTGCATGGTTGGAGTTGGTCTTGTTCATTTTTCTGAAGCAGAACCGCCCCTATTGCCACATCGCTGGCATCTGCTTGGATGACGAAGGGTTGTTCGGGGTCAGGGTGTTTTAACACTGGTTCTTTTGCAAACAGTTCTTTCAGTGTTTCAAATGCCTTTTGGCAGGTTAGGTCCCACTGTAGGTGCT
>QLTV01000423.1:10551-21944 GCA_003457575.1 Thermophis baileyi
GGCAACAGCATATAAAGAAAATATGTATCAAATGTTTTATAGATGGCACATGTCACCGGAAAGGATAGCCAAAATGTTTAAAGATAAATCTATGAAATGTTGGAAATGTCAGCAAATACCGGGTTCTTTTTATCATATGTGGTGGACATGTGCTGAAGCCAAAGTGTATTGGAGTTCAATTCAAATATGGATAGAAAAAATATTGAAACAACGTATAGAGCTGAAACCAGAGATATTCCTGTTGGGTATTTTAGTCAAAAGATAAATCTATGAACTGTTGGAAATGTCAGCAAATACCGGGTTCTTTTTATCATATGTGGTGGACATGTGCTGAAGCCAAAGTGTATTGGAGTTCAATTCAAATATGGATAGAAAAAATATTGAAACAACGTATAGAGCTGAAACCAGAGATATTCCTGTTGGGTATTTTACCAGAGAAATTTAATAAAGAAAATACATATTTAATTATTCATATAATTACTGCAGCTAGAATTGCATTTGCACAAAAATGGAAATCAACAAAAGCCCCTTCTGAAGGGTAGGTAATTAAAAAAATATTGGACTGTGGAAATGAATAGACTGACAATGAAAATTAAAGATAAGGAAGACTCTGAATATTATAATGTATGGGGGAAATTTTATAATTGGATAGAAAATGAATATGTATAGAAGATAAGTAACAATGATTAAAATGGAAGAAAGCAGAAGATTGAAGGTGGTAGACCCAGGTGACAAAAGTAGGTAGTTAAGGAGGCAGCATTAAGATAGTAGTAAATATACCTAGGAAAATATAAGATATATATACAAATATGAATACTGAAAAAATATAAGTGTAAGAGTTGCACCGATAATTAAATGTACTGTAGTTAGGGATATGAGATATCTGTCTGTTAAACATAAGATGGATTATGATTAGACTCACTCAGAGAAGGGATAAGAGGGAGGAAGAGGAAGTAGAGGGGGAAGGTAAGAGGGGGAGAGGAGGGAAGTAGGAAAGTGGGAGAGAAGGAGAAAGAAGGTAGAGGGAAGAGAGGGAGATAGAGGGAGGGGAGTAATATGAAATGGGGGGGGGGAAACAGACGGGCAATAAAAGTGTAAAAGGTGCAAAATTAGGATGTATGTTTATGGGTTATTGGATAGAAATGTATAATTATATATATCTTGATATGATTTACGGTATATGTATGTATGTATACTTTAAGAATAAAGAAAAAAAATAAAAAATTTTATAACAAAAAAAAATGTAAGAAAAATTTACTTTTAAATGTACAGAATTGTATATATGTCTACCAATGGTGAGTGCATCCGTCCACCCCTTTGCCATCAAAGCCAAACTTATAGTGCCCAAAACGGGGGAGGAAGGAGAAGTAGATGCGATTGTGGACACGGGCTGCACGCGATGCTTAATTAGCAAGACCATTGTAGAACAGTTGGGGATACGCACTCGGCCCTTGGCCAACCCCATCCGATTCCAGCAAGTAGATGGGACGTTAATTGGGGGGGTCCCCCGCCACACAGATCACCGAATTGGTAGAACTGCAAATAGGGCGCCACCATGAGTTCATTAGGTTCATCGTCGCCCCAAAAATGCCTGAGACAATCATACTGGGACTTGCGTGGCTGGACAAGTGGACTCCCACCATAAAGTGGGAAGACGGCTACCGAAAGCTAACCATAGGAATCGGACCGCTACCCCCCAAAGTCCCTAAGGACCACCTGAAGGAAGCCAAATCCCTCAGGCCAGACAGCCCCAAGCCGGCAGCCCCGGCAGTCGAGGCCAAGCTCCCAGGCATTCAGCAGGTGCCAATAGAATACCGGGACCTAGAAGGTGTCTTCAGTGAGGAAGATTGCAACTATCTTCCCCCTTACTGACTGCGCAATAGAATTTGTGCCCGGGGCAAAGGTCCCAAAACCAAAGATGTACTCCATGACCCCTAAAGAGTTGGAGGAGCTAAGGAGATACATCGATGCCAATCTGGAACAGGGATTTACCCAGCCTGCAAAATCGCAAGTGGCAGCCCCAGTGCTCTTCAAAGAGAAGAAAGATTGGGGGGGGGGGTGTCAGGCTGTGCGTGGACTTCCGAGGGTCAACGCCGTGTGCGTCCAAAACACGTACCCCCTCCCCCTTATGAAGGACTTATTGAACCACCTAGCCAAAGGCAAGGTGTTCACCAAATTGGACTTAAGAGAAGCGTATTACCGAATACGCATTAGGGAGGGGGATGAGTGGAAAACCGCGTTTAACTGCCCGCTGGGAAGCTTCCAATTCAAAGTCATGCCGTTTGGACTACAAGGGGCCCCCGCAGTCTTTATGCAATACATAAATGAGGTACTCCACCTGTACAAGGGGGTACTCGTTTATTTATATGACATTCTCATCTTCAGTGAAACCCTAGAAGAACATGTAAAGATGGTGAGGCAAGTCCTAGAAAAACTTCTGGCCGCCAAGCTATACGCAAAACTGTCAAAATGCAAATTCCACAAAACCTCTCTAGACTACCTGGGATATCGCATTTCCAGCGATGGACCCAGGAAAAGTGAAAGCGGTGCTAGATTGGCAACACCCATGCACTCGCAAGCAACTACAAAGTTTCTTGGGCTTTGCAAACTTTTATCAACAATTCATCCCAGCTTTTGCAGAGGTTGCCCTGCCCCTGACCGAACTACTGAAGACGGGGCCATCACCAACAAAGCCGAAGCCGAACCAGCCTATTGGATGGACGATGGAATGTCAAAAAGCGTTTGAAAAGCTGAAGTGGCTCTTTGCCCAAGAGCCCATTTTGCAACACCCCGACCCAGAACAGCAATTCATCATCCAGTCAGATGCCAGTGATGTAGCTGGGAAAAAAATTGAAAAAATGGACAGGTAAGGGCCGGACTGAATGCTGGCTCCCCCCGGATGAGAAGAGGCATATCAGGTAGGTCCAACGCCTATTCTCCATCCTGGGGTGGAGCCAGCATTCAGGATGGGACATACCAAAGCCTGTAGTCCCCAAGGGGGGGGAACCATCACCAATATTAATGGTCAGACTCCACCACTCGTTGAAGCACTCGACGACCAAAGGCAGCGTCCGCTGATGCATACAAATCAATCTTGTAATGTCTGATGAATTGAGAAGGAGAGGCCCAGGTGGCTGCCCTGCACACCTCATCCAGTGATGCTTGTGTGGCCCAAGCAGCCAAAGTGGCAGTGCTGTGGGTAGAATGAGCAGTGACACCCGATGGCTTGGGCAACGATGCCAGGTCATACGCTGTGGCGATCGTACTCCTGATCCATCTCCCAATGGTGGATGAAGACACCCGGGTGCCTAAGGAACGCGGTTGAAAGGCCACAAATAGAGCTTCTGACTTACGGAAGGACTGAGTTCTGTCAATGTAAATTTTCAGAGCCCTCCTGACATCCAGAGTGTGCCAATTACGTTCCCGTTGATGGACTGGGCGAACGCAGAAAGACGGAAGCACGAGCTCCTGTGATCTGTGAAACACAGAGTTCACTTTAGGGAGAAAAGTTGGGTCTAGGCGCAAGGCCACCTTGTCCGCATGGAAGATACACAAGTCCCCTCGCACCGAGAGGGCGGACAGTTCAGAAATCTGCCTTGCTGACGTGATGGCGACCAAGAAGGCTACTTTAAATGAGAGATGTCGCAAAGAAACCTCCCTGAGAGGTTCGTATGGATGACCAGTAAGGGATGACAGCATGCGTGGAAGATCCCAGGTAGGATATCTGTGTATCACAGGAGGCCGCAGGTTAGAAGCGCCCTTCAAAAATCGCTGAATGGTGGGAAACTGGGCGAGTGAGTCCACTTGTTCACAAGATAAAATTAATGAAAGGGCTGCCACTTGGCGGCGGAGAGTGTTTGGAGCGAGGCCCTTGTGGAAGCCGTGTTGTAAGAAACGGAGAATCTTGGGAACAGGAATGTGGAGGGGAGAGAGTCCTTCAGACCTGCACCACGAACAAAACTTCTTCCAGGTGGCCGAATAGATACGGTCATTTGACAGCCTACGGGATGCCTGTATGGTGGCTATGACATCCGGATCATAGTTCTGACTGGTCAAGGCGCGCCGCTCAATCTCCAAGCGGTTAGCTGAAGCCATTCTGGGTTCAGATGCTGCAGAGCACCCTGGCTGAGCATGCCTGATGAGGGAGGCAACCGCCACGGGGGCTCGATCGACAGAGCCTGGAGGTCGGCAAACCAGGCCCGTCGGGGCCAGTAAGGGGCCAGGAGGATCACCTCTGCCCGTTCTTGTAAAAGTTTCTGGATCAGGTCCAGAATGATCGGGAGCGGGGGAAAGGCATATAGAAGACCCGGAGGCCAAGCGGTCCTGAGAGCGTTCACTCCCTCCGCTCCCCTGGACTGGAACCGAGAAAAGAACCTTGGCAGGTGCGAATTTTGAGGAGTCGCGAAGAGGTCGACCAGAGGGGGTCCGAATCTCTGAGATATTTGAAGGAAGAGAGAGGGATGGAGACGCCATTCTGTCTGATCCACTGTGGCCCGGGAAAGCCAGTCTGCCTGAGTGTTGGAGACGCCCGCAATGTGGTCCGCCGTGAGGGAGAGCAGGTGCTTCTCCGCCCAGAGACCCAGCCGCGTCGCCTCTGCCAGTAGAGACTTGGAACGCGTACCCCCTTGCCTGTTGATGTGAGCTTTGGTCGTAATGTTGTCCATCAGAATCAGGACGTGACGGCCTGAAACCTGCAATGTGATCCGCCGTGAGGGAGAGCAGGTGCTTCTCCGCCCAGAGACCCAGCCGCGTCGCCTCTGCCAGTAGAGACTTGGAACGCGTACCCCCTTGCCTGTTGATGTGAGCTTTGGTCGTAATGTTGTCCATCAGAATCAGGACGTGACGGCCTGAAACCTGATGATGGAACTGGTGCAGAGCCAGGAAGACCGCTCGGAGTTCCAGCCAGTTGATGGAATGGAGAGCCTCCGCCTGAGACCATTGACCCTGTGCCATCAAGCCCTGTCCGTGGCCCCCCCAGCCCAACAGGCTGGCATCTGTTGTCACCACCACTCTGTTGACCACGCGGAAGTGAGAGCCCCAGGAGAGAGCCGAGGAATTCCACCAGGCTAGAGAACGCAGGACCGCCGCTGGGACCAGGACCCTGCGAGAAGACGTGCTGAGGCCCTGTTTCTGTAGAGGCAAAAGGAACCATTGAAGGTCCCGGGAATGAAGACGAGCCCAGGGAACAATAGCTATACAAGAGATCATTTTGCCAAGTAGGGTAGCTAAGAGGGAAGAAGGAACACCAGCTCCCTAATGCTAGTTTGACACTCTGGGGAGAGAAAAACTTGACACCTGTCAGAATCAATCACAGCCCCCAAATGAAGGATGGACGATGAAGGGGACAGCTGACTCTTCGCCAAGTTGATTGAAAAACCATGTTGTCGCAGAGTGCACATAGTAATATGGAGATGTTGAATGGCCACCTCCCTAGAGGAGGCGTGGATCAGAATGTCATCCAAATAACACTGTATGTGAATAGGGATGGTCCTAAGATGAGTGGCAAGGGCTGCAAGAATCTTAGTGAAGACCCTGGGGGCTGATGACAGTCCAAAGGGAAGAGACCTATATTGGAAGTGCTCTGAGGCATAGCAAAAGTGGAGGTACTTCCTGTGCTGTTTGAGAATGGGGAGGTGGAGATAGGCTTCTGTCAGATCTAAGGAAGCCATGTAATCTCCCTGACGGATAGAAGCCAGAATGGAAGACAGAGAGTGCATTTTAAATTTTCTATATTTAATAAAAGAATTTAGACGCTTTAAATCCAAAATTGCCCTCCATCCGCCCAAGGACTTCGGAACCACGAAGAGGAGTAGAACCCCTCACCTTGGTGTTCCCGAGGGACCCTCTGAATGGCTCTGATGGAGAGGAGGTGTTGAACAGCCTCGTCCATCAAGCGTCTCTTGGAGGGAACCCTAGAAACCGAGCAGGAGATAAAAAAACCTCGGGGGGATGGAGAGGAATTCCAGAGCAAGGCCGAATTGAATTGTATTCCTCACCCAGGAGTCCTGGGTGGAAGCTTCCTATGCCGCAGCGAATTTTGATAAGCGGCCCCCTATCGGAATTGAGGAACCCTCACCATCTGGGGCGCTTGAAAGATCTATGGGGGGGCCCCCTCTAGCCTGCCTGCGGAAGTGCATTCCCCTGCCCGACCTATCTGCCTGGGGCCTCTGGCGGGACAAATACTGACCTGGGGCCCGGTGGAAGAAGAGACCCTGGTCAGCTGGTCGAAAGGGCCGATGATAGTAGGGAGTAGCACGGGGAAACCCCCTCCTAGAAAGAGAAGGTAGAACCTTCCTCCGATCCGAGGATTCGACCAGGAGTGGATCCAGACACTGACCAAAAAGAGACTGTCCGCTAATCGGACCGGACGCCAGGCGCCATTTATGGCGAGAGTCCGCAGACCACTGGTGTAGCCAGTGCATACGCCTGGCTACTACAGAAGAGGCCAACGCCTTAGAAGCGAAACGGGATGCCTGCAGGGTGGAATCGGCCAAGAACTGAACGGCCGCGAAGATTTTGTTGAGATCCTGTTGGGCTCTCAGATTGGAGGTTGGGATGTGGTCCTGGATCTGGCGAAGCCATATCAGGGTGGTCCTCGCAAAGAAGGAAGAAGTTGAGGAGGCCTTGATGGACCAGGCCGCCGCCTGATGAGCCTTCGTGAGTGCCTGCTCCATTCTCCTGTCTTCTGGCTTTAGGAGTTCCTCAGCTTCTCCTGGCATGGAAGTTGGGGAAAAAAGAGCCCGGATTGGCTCATCCACAGAGGGAACTGACAGAATATCAGCCAAATTAGAAGCCACGTTAAAGAACTTCTTATCTTGAGAGGAGGGAGATGGACCAGAGGCCGGAGAGGCCCACTATCGTTCCACTGTGTCCAAAAAGAGTTGAGTGGCTGGCACTACATCCAATTCCCGTTTAGTTTCGGAGAACAAAGGATCGGGTTGCCCCTTGGGAACAGGAATTGAAGCTGAGGGAGCAGAAGCCAGACCGGCAGCAGCACGTGCCTTGAAAAGAAGAGATTTAAACAGGGCAGATGGAAAAAGACCTGTCGGAATGGGCTGGTCAGAGGAGAGACCCTCATCCTCTGAAAGATCCCAGATATTTTCATCTTCCTCATGTACTCCTTCCGCCCCACTGCTTCCCTCAGATTCCTCAGATGAATTGTCCTGAGCGCCCTGGCGAGGGGCGATACCTGGGAGAGTATTAGCTCTGAAACTGCCCTGTCCCTGAGAGACCGTAGAGACCCCTGGTGCTACGAAAGATTGCAGGCTAGATGAAAGGGCTTGTTGGAGGGCAGCTGTAATGATGGCCTGGAAGGCAGCTTGATCTAAAGGCACTTGTGGAGCAGAAGCCTGAGGGGAAGCTTGCGCCTCAGAACCCCCAGCTGTAGCCACAGAAACCCCTTCTGGCTGAGGTATGGGAGCCGAGGCCTCATGGGCAGGATGAGAACCACCCCATAGGTCATCCTGGGGCCTGGGTAGATTAGTAGCATCCAGGGCTAAGGGATCCTCCCCTGCTTCACCTGGGGCAGTAGAACTAGAGAGGGCCTGATCCTGCTGTCTGGAAGGGATCCTCCCCTGCTTCACCTGGGGCAGTGGAACTAGAGAGGGCCTGATCCTGCTGTCTGGTTTGTCTAGCAGATCTATCGCAAATCTTTTGTAAGGCCCTGTCTCTCCTCTTTTCAACACGCTCAGTCGCCTTGGAAGAGGCCTCCCTTGAGTTGCGAGACCTGGTAGAAGGATGACCTGAAGAGGAAGACTGTTCATCCTCAGAGGTACCCCTATTAGTCTTTCTGAGGTGTTTGCCCCCAGGATTGTCTTGCAAGGAGGCTTGATCTGCCATTTTCTGGAGTTAAGGCCCGGTTTCAAAATGGCTGATCCAAAATGGCCGCCCCTGCCTCGTGGTCCTTAATGCCTCTGCACACAAATGCCGGCCCGAGCAAGCTCCAAGGGCTAATATGGCACTAGGCAAAATCGCAGTCCTGAAATAAGAGAGCCCTCCCGAGCAAGCTCTAAGGGAAAATTGGCCCAACAATGAGGAGAGAGGCAGAGCCGATGCAGGTAAAAGTGGCTATTCTGGGCAGATAATATTCGCGCGAGCGTTTGCTCCAGCGCCTAAGTTAATGGGCTCAGCAGGGGCCAGGGAGGAGAAACAAACCCTGGAAAATCAGCCTGCAATCACAATCAGAGCCTTCCAGCCTCTTGCAGGGGGCTTAGAAGCCCGCGTGAGCGTTTGCTCCAGCGCTATCTTTCAATCAGCTGTGAGTCGGCAGATAATTAGCAAGGCAAGCCCAGAGAGAAAAGCGGCGCCGGGAAATACACGCGGCAGAGCTGGGGCCTCTTAAAATAGCGCGAGCAGTTGCTCCAGCGCTTGGACGGCTCCGACGATCCAGAGAGGGGCGAAAAGGAGGCGGTCGTATGCCCACCCCCTCCTTAGATGATCCTTTGGAAAGGAAACGGGGGGAAACGGGGGGGGAATCCAAACCGTGAAGCTGCTTCCTGGATGAACGAAGAAAAATCCTGGGGAAAATTGAGAGAATGGAGACACCTGGTGGTGGAATCAAAGCTGTGTAGGCAAAAAGAATTGAAAATTGGAAAGGAAAAAGGCCAAATTTTGTGATCTGACTAGGCCTATGGGATGGGAGTCCGTTGCCAGCGTCCTTCTTGTGAAAGGACCAAGTCAAATCTGGGCTTAGAGGCGGAGTCTAGAGATAAGAGAAAAAAATAGACAGACTCGGTCCTTTTACCTGATTGGACGAGGACAACCCATCCTGAATGCTGGCTCCACCTCAGAACAGCAATTCATAATCCAGTCAGATGCCAGCGATGTAGCTGTAGCGGTGGTGCTATTGCAGAAAAATGGGGAGGGTCAACTCTTGCCGTGCGCTTACGTTTCAAAGAAGCTCACCAACACGGAAAGGAGGTGGGCCATCTGGGAAAAAAAGGCCTATGCCATCCGTTGGGCATTACTTACCTGGAGACAATTCCTAGAAGGAGGCAAGGTGCCATTCGAAGTATGGACTGACCACAAAAACCTTGAATCCCTGAAGAGCCCCAGAAGGCTATCACCAAAACAGGTCCGCTGGGCACAATACTTCAGGAGATTTAAATTCGAGCTGAAACACATCCCGGCTGGGAAGAACTTACTGGCAGACGCTTTATCCAGAAAGCCACAGTATGACAGCCAAAGGGAACAGGAGGTGCACACCATCATCCCCCCTAAACCGGAAGAGATGGCAGCACAAGTCGTCACCCGGGGCCACGCCAGATGGCCAGTTGCTCCTGGCCAGGACAAGCTGACTGCAGCGCTGAAAGCAGCTCTACCCAGCGACCCCTGGCTCAACGACAATAAAGAAGTCCTAACTATGAGAGAAGGCTTAGCATGGAAGGGATCCAAACTATACGTACCTGCCAGTTTAAGACTGGAAGTACTGCAACGAAGCCACGACTCCAAACTAGGAGGGCACTTTGGGTTCCTAAAGACTCTCCACCTAACCCGACGTCAGTTTTGGTGGCCAAAGATGAAATCAGAGGTGGAGGACTACGTTAAGAGCTGTGCTATGTGTGCAACCAGGAAAAATCGGCCAGGCAAGCCCCCTGGATTGCTGCAGCAGGTAGCCAACCCCAGCCGACCCTAGGAAGAAATTGCAATGGACTTCATCGTAGAACTCCCAGACAGCCACGGAAATACAGTGATTTGGACAGTCATTGACTTATTTTCCAAACAAGCTCATTTCATCGCTTGTTCGGGACTACCATCGGTGAGGAAGCTAGCAAAGCTATTTGTCAAGCATATTTACCGCCTACACGGCGTGCCAAAAAGAGTCATCTCCGACCGAGGCGTCCAGTTCACAGCCAAATTCTGGAGAGAGTTCCTGAGGGATATTGGATCAACACAAGGACTCAGCTCAGCTTTTCATCCGAGTACAAATGGGGCGGCTCAACATACAAACGCAATGGTCGAACAATACATTTGTTGTTATGTGGATTACCAGCAAGACAATTGGTCAGAGTTGCTACCGTTTGCAGAGGTAGCATATAACAACGCTGTTCACAGCAGCACTGGATTAACTCCTTTCCAAATTACCAGCGGCATGGAATTTGTTCCCATGCCTGAACTACCCACGGAAGCCCCTACTTCCATGTCCCTAGCAGAATGGATGGAAACGCTAAAGAAGGGGTGGGAGAACATGAAAAAGCGCTAGCCGAAGCAGGAGAAGCATACAAGAAGCAAGCCGACAAGCACCGATCGCTCCAACCCTCCTTCCGTGTGGGGGATAAAGTTTTCTTGTCTACAAAATATATATGGTTAAGAATGCCTAGCAAAAAACTGGGACCAAAATTCTTGGGTCCTTTCCTAATAGTTAAGATAATTAACCCAGTCACAGTTCAGCTTGAATTACCTAGAATATTGGGAAAGATTCACCCAGTCTTTCATTGTAGTTTATTAAAACCAGTGATTGGGTCTAACTTAAGACCACAGACCCAACCACCCCTTCCTCCAGTAGTCATCCAAGGGGAAACTCATTACGAGGTGAAGAAGATTTTAGACTCTAGACTGTATAGAGGTCGTTTACAATATCTAGTACATTGGAAGGGGTACCCTTTGACTGAAGCTACCTGGGTAAAAAGTTGGGATGTGAAGGCCGACAAGCTAGTAAAACAATTCCACGAAAAATATCCAGACAAGCCAAAGGGTCCCCCTGGGGGGGAGGGGTGGTTAAGGATGCTGTATTAACCCCCTATGGTATTTCAACGTGATGG
The DNA here is from genome assembly GCA_003457575.1 of Thermophis baileyi. NCBI lineage: Eukaryota > Metazoa > Chordata > Lepidosauria > Squamata > Dipsadidae > Thermophis > Thermophis baileyi. The sequence goes on from QLTV01000423.1 coordinate 21,312, forward strand.
ATTTGTGGGTGTGGGGACAAGGACTTGAACTTTCAACTGGGTGGTGAAACCCAGGGGGCTTCAGATTCGGGTTTCACCCAGCTGTGCCAACATGGCTCTATTAATAAATTGGAACTTTGAGGAATACTTTGCCTTGGACTTTGATTTAATTTTGGATGCTATTTGGAACCCTGACACCCAATTTCCCACCTTCTTTGGGCAATGCCAGCTGTATATGAGCCTTTGGCCTGAGGACTTTCCCACAGAATGGGACAAAGTGGACTTCCTGATTACCCTGATTTTTGACCCAGCCCAGCCCGTTACTAGACAACTATGCAAGGTTTTGCACGCAGCTACGTATTATGTTTGAGGACCCCATAAAGATGGTGAATAGGCGTTTGTGGGAGTTATGCGGGCCCGCGGGAGAGGGCCTTCTCTGTGGCTGCCCCAGCCCTCTGGAACCAGTTACCTCCTGAGATCCGGACTGCCCCCACCCTATTGGCCTTCCGGAAAGCGGTGAAGACCTGGCTTTTCCGGCAGGCCTGGGGCCGTTGATCTCGCTGTTGTAATCCTGCGTGCATGGGTTTTTAAATTGTTTTTAAATGTTTTTATAAGGTTTTTTAATGTTTTTTTTTTTTTTATTTCTTTTGTTAG
>QLTV01000425.1:21534-37870 GCA_003457575.1 Thermophis baileyi
CCGGGGGCGGCGCCCCACCCCTCTGCCCCATTTTGGGCCTAGCAAGCCTCCCTAACAGCTCCGTGGGAGCCAAAAGGGGCGCGGGGAGGGCTGCACCCCCCCACACCCCATTTTGGGCCTAGCACGCCTCCCTACAGCCCCCTGGGAGCCAAAACGATGCACGTGGGGACCCTGGAAGCAGGGGTGGGTTCTAACTTACCTCGCTGCCGGTTGCTTCCTCCCGCGCTGTGTGGCCGCGCCTCATGGGAAAAAAAGTTGAAAACAAGATGGTGACGCATGCGCAGTGCCGGACATCATGTGAAAAAAAGTTGAAAACAAGATGGTGACGCACGCGCAGTGCCGGAAACTCGGCTTCTGCACATGCGCAGAAGAAAAAAACCCAGAATTTTTTTAAAAAAATTAAAAAAAATTAAAAAAAATTCAAAAAAAAATATGGCGGTGCCCCACGGACCGGCATCAACCGAACTGGATCCGTGACATCACTGTGACATCACCAGCGGGTTGCTACCAGTTCGGGCGATCCGGTCCAAATCGGGAGGAACCCACCCCTGTCTCTGGGGATGCCATCCTGTGTTAGGAACACACCAACTTCCACTACATTGGAATGGAAAGAACAGCACTGCAGTTATTGGATTGATTTTAGATTGTTTAGTAATGAATGGCATCCTTAGTACTTTCTGAGCATGGTTGTTTGCTTGTAGACATTTCATTACCCAACAAGGCAACATCATCAGTGAGAGTGAGTGTGGGGTTTGCTCCCTGTTTATAACTGGTGTGGGCAAGCTACTGTATATAAACAGGGAGCAGGACCCACACTCACTCTAACTGATGATGTTGCCTCGTTGGGTAAGGAAATGTCTACAAGCAAACCACCAAGCTCAGAGAGCACCAAGGACCCCACAGTTCAACTCTGAGCCACAGACATTCCCTTCTATTGGTAATCAGTGTCAACAAATTGGTGAATTGGGTGGGTGGGAAGAAATAACACTCAAATGAAGGCAAATATACATGTTCCAGGATAATGTTGCAGGATCCAAGCTGGGTCGTTCACCGGGACCAGAGGTTTAGTCTTCAGAAATAACTGTAATGTCATATTTAATCATTCCCTTTCACCTCAAGGATAGGGATTAATGAAGGCTTAAATTGAGTCAGGATTCAGAGCTGAAATTATTTTCACTGGCAAGGTAGGTAATACATGTAAATTAAAACTTTGCATCTGAGCATGTTCAATGTGTTTTTCCTCATCAATTATTTTTCAGCATTTGGGGTGCTTATAGATGTTTAATCCAATCAGGTCATTCTGTTTCTTTTTCTCAAAGCTACAATCTGGCTTCTTTCTGTGTAACAAATCAGGAAGCATATTGAGCTAACTTATCTGTTCAGCAATCTCTTTTGTCTCCTTCATGCTTAAAAGCAGGCGCCATGTTTTATTTGGCCATTTTCAAATATTTCACAATCATTTATTTAATGACATTTACACTTAACTTCCTCTGAGAGAATAATGATAACCCAATCTGATTTAGCCCATCAAGTTTCTTACTGTAAATTCACAAAACCATTTCCTTCTGAGCAAAACAATTTGGGCATCAGTTTGTCTTCTAAATGTGCACTGTTCCCCCCCCCTTTAATACATAATTTTATTAAAAGTTTTTAAAAGGAGGCTAAAGACCAATACAAACTAAAAACTAATACCAATTAATATAAAATAAGAAAAAGAAAGAAATCAGAAAAAAACCTAAAAGTGCAAGAAAGGAAAAAAAAGAGAAAAGAAAGAAAGAACATGCAAAGAAGTGGCTTCTTTACAGGAGTTATAAGTACAATTATAAATTTACCTTTTAGTCTATGGCTACAACGTGACCTTCTTTCTATAATCGATTAATCAATCATCAAAACCATAATCATAAGCTCATTTTTCTTCTTTTATGCAAAAAGTCCATAGGGATTTCCAGGTAGCAATACATGTAGATATTGTGTTTTCTCTGATCAAAGAAGTCAGTTTGGCCATCTCAGAGTTCTTCGATAAGTTTAAATTATAATTGTACTTCTACTATAATGAATACATTGACTCAATCCAGAAAAAGAATATACCTGACCTGTACATTCCTGTATAAAAATGAATGCTCTCGGCTTCATAGAAACCATAAACTCCTTGCCATTTCTATAATACAGCAAACCCAAGCACGAGAAGCTGAGATTTTCCTTGTTTCAGCACCCAGAAGCTCATCATAGCCTGTTGTGCTTCTGCCTAGTTTCTTGACACTTGAGATGCAACCTCCTCAGATTGTGATACTAGATCAGTGATGACTAACCTTTTTGGCACCGAGTGCCGAAATTGGAGCGCGTGCGTGCGCGCCGGAGCGCCAGAACCCGGAAGAGAGCAGCTGGCCGGTGTGCGTGCCCACAGAGAGGGCTCTGCGTGCCACCTCTGGCACATGTGCCATAGGTTCGCCATCATGGTACTAGATCTTTCAAGAGCACATGGTCAGGCTCTGCAACAGGAGGTCTCAGAAAAGGTCATAATTTACAGCCTGGTTCTCATGTTGCTGTGGTTCAACATTTCATTCTCAGACAGCCCAGGATTATTGGCATTTTCTTGACCAAAAAGCCAATCAACCAAACTGTTCCATCCATTTCCTTATTTTCTTTCTCCTACGGAGCTCTGTAGGACACACATATTATGGGCCTTCTGAATATAGGAAAGAACAATCTGCTTTGGGATTGTTTTATCATTGAAAAATAGGACAGACAGTATAAATAAAATTAAGATCACATTGGAAATAGCACTGTCTTCACCATGGTTTCGAGATGTGCTTGGCTACAAGTTTCAGAATTTTTGTGGTTTGGGAAGCCTGCTATACAGCCTTGGATGAATTCTTCTCTCTCAGGGGATGATTGAAAAACACACTTCTGGAGATGCTCAACCGACACTAAACAAGATACATTTTCTCTCTGGCACACATCTACACTTATCTCTTCTGCAGTTGATGAAAGAATATGTTTTTCGTGTTACCTCCTTTCCTCCGTCTGTCAGGCTTTTTCACACCTGAAGTTTCATTAAATAGAAACTAGTCTGGAAACATTCATAGTGCTTCTAATTTTTAGGATTGCAGTTATTTAGAATGAAGACAGTAAGAGGAGGCTTATTTTGAATTTTAAGTGCTGAAGTTGGACCTGCAAACAAAGAGAAAGAAATATGATAAAGTCTTTGGAGATAACTCTGGGAAACAATCAAGCATTACAAAGCACATTTGTAGTTAATCGACTATAATCCTTCTAACAATTATGCCCCCCCCCATATCAAACAGCATGAGGTATGTATTTGCACCATGCTCTGTTCCTCCAACAGAAACCCTGTCAGACACAGCTCTCGCTCTCTCCAATGGGCCGGTGTGAAACCTTGTACAGATGCTTCATTCCACTTGTGTGCAACACATACCTTCCTTTCACATCTGAAGCTGTGCATAGTTACACACTTGCCCCTACCTGCACAATTGTGCAGCATCCATGTGTATGCGCTTACACACACCCAGAGCAACAGGAGCCCTTTGTGCTGGTGCTATCAGGTTTCATGGAGATTAACTGACACACTTCATTTTTGTGCCGATGCAAAACACAGGCTGGCTTCAGCTGTTTTCAGATGGCACGTTCAAGGAGAATTAAAAATTAAATGGGATCTCAGAAGGAGAAAAGAGAAGTGGGGCTGGGATTTAGGATTCCTGACTGGAAAATGAACAAGGACCATATCTGAGCAAGAGAGAAGTGGAAGATTAACCACATTCTCTCCCCCCCCCAACAACTATGCATATCTGGTTTTTTTTACAGGTGCTGGCATGGTTTGAAGAGGGCGAAGAGACTGTCACCGCATTTGTGGAACCATTTGTCATCCTATTGATCCTGATTGCCAATGCCATTGTTGGAGTATGGCAGGTAAACTAACCATGTTTTGTTTCATTATGGTTTGGTGGATGTAGGTCTGTGAGGTAATCCAGACTCCAAAGGAAAGGTGATTTGAAACGTGTGAATGCAAATGTATCTGTCAGCTGTCTTTAAATAAAATGCCTCTTTTGCTGGAATTGCATAGGAAAAACCCAGGAAACCACGAGCCCAGGGAAAGGCACCTCTTCCATTGCAAGTTACTAATGGGTAAAATATAAGTGCTCTGTACACCTCAAATCCCCTTTGCCCCTTCAGATCCAGATCCCTAGGGGCTAATTCAGATGTTGCACTGGCATCAGGAGCAGGGGTGGGTTCTAACTTACCTCGCTGCCGGTTCGCTTCCTCACGTGCCGTGTGGGTGCGCTTTGCGCACGCGCATGCATGCGCAGTGCTAAAAACCAAGCTTCTGCGCATGCGCAGAAGCAAAAAGCAGCTTCTGTGCATGCGCAGAAGCAAAAAACAAGATGGCGGCACCTACGGCGCCACCGAGAGAGCCAGTTCAGGAGCGTGTCCAGCCAGCCATCGCTGCCGGTTCGGCGAGCGGGGGGAAATTCCTGCTACCGGTTCTATAGAGCCGGTCCGAACCGGCAGGAATCCACCTCTGATCAGGAGAAAGTAGTCCTCCCGTCAACTATAGAACCTCCCTATGGACTTTAGACCAGGGGTGAAATGCTCCCGGTTCGGGCGTGCCTGCCGGTCGTCGGAGAGCCAGTAGCGACGGCAGTGCTAGGATTCGCCCACCCGCCCGGACGCCGCCATTTGGGTTCTTTTACCCTCTGTGCATGCGCAAAGCGTTCTGCGCATGCGCAGAGGGTAAAAGAACCCAAATGGTGGTGTCAAGCCGGCCGGCCGAAGCCTAGCGCTGCCGTCGCTAATGGCTCTCCGACGACCGGCAGGCACGCCCGAACCGGGAGCATTTCACCCCTGCTTTAGACCAATTCTCTATCTTCTTAACCAATCTATCTCAGGAAGTTGTTCTGTGGGAAAATTTAGGAGGGAGCCCTGTACATGACTCTTTGGACTCATGAATAAAAGGTCTTAGATAAACCCAATAAATAAACAAGCAAACCATGATTTAAAGCTGTATTTTTCAAATTGGCAAATTTAAAAGGTGTGGACTTCATTTCACAAGGACGTGAAATCCACACATCTTAAAGTTGCCAACTTTAAAGCATAATGGGTATGTTCACAAACCACACCAAGCCAGAGCCAAGCAAATCACATTGTGGTTTAATGTAAGGTGTGAAGCCCTCTTTAGTATGTGAAGTATCTCTATGATGCTCTAAACGCACTACAATGTGACTTAATATATTTTGTTCTTCAGATGTAGCTTATGAATATTATCTGACTGCTGTCATGAGGAGATTGCTGTACTCTAACCTGGACAATCTCCGAGAGCATGAAGGTGCTTTCAGCAAATGGCAGGGTGTCAAAATATCAAGGCTTAATGGAATGGGAGTTTGGATCCTTACTGTGCCTGGCTCATGTGTTTCTGCTTGCTTTCTTGCATTGGGGGAATGGAATGGAGCTTCCCTCCACTGAGGAGGTCTGAGCGGTAATTGAAAGCAACAATAGGGCATCTTAATTCTGAGTGGGGCCCTTCTCTTTGCAGGAACGAAATGCTGAGAATGCCATTGAGGCCCTAAAGGAGTATGAACCTGAAATGGGCAAGGTCTATCGATCTGACAGGAAGGCGGTACAGAGAATAAAGGCCAAAGACATAGTCCCTGGTGACATTGCAGAGGTGGCAGGTAAGTGTCAGGTTGTGCGGGGGGAAGAAGCATTAAAGGTCATGGGGATTCCCCAGGGTGAAGAAGACTAAACATAGAGTGAGTACCAGAGTCAGTTTGGATACCACAAGTTCTCTTCCATAATCTTTAAATCCCTAAGTAGCTCAAGCTCCCAACTTAATCTATTAGAAATGAGGCGACTGAAGATGACAGATATCACTAGCAGTGACATTCAAAATGCTTAGATATTTCTGGAGCGACTGCTCTAGAAGACAGTATTCTCCTCTCACCCCGATGCCTACTCCTTGACAGAGTAGGGTCAAGGTCAATTAAGTCGAAGGGTTAGAGCAGTGATGGCTAACCTTTTTGGTGCCGAGTGCCCAAAGCACACGCGCACCCCCAAAATGCAATGCGAACGCCCCCCGCGCATGCGGCCCCCCATGCATGCACCCCCGCGCATGCACGCACGTCCCCTGCGCATGCGCCCCACCCCCCCTCACCCATTTTTGCTTCCAGGTTGGTGCAGGAGGCTTTCCAGGCCCAAAACGGGGTCCGGGGGGGCACGCGTGGCCCCCCGCATCCCGTTTTGGCTTCCAGGTTGGTGCAGGAGGCCCAAAAGGGGGTGCGGGGGGCACGCTCACGCGCACGAACCCCCATGCTTGCACGCACGCATCCCCCGCATGTGCCCCGCCCCCCTGTGCATGCACAGCAGAGACCTGAAGTCCAGCTGGCTGGCGGGAGGCGCACGCGCATGCGCGGTGGAGCTGGGCTGGGGCGACGGCTGGCGTGCCCACAGAGAAGGCTCTGCATGCCACCTGCGGCACGCGTGCCATAGGTTCGCCATCACGGGGTTAGAGGATATATATTCTCCAGAATATTCTCCAGAAAAGGATAGTATGATTCTCTAGTAACAATCATCAACAGCAATACTCTTCTCTAAAGAGCAGTTGCCAAGATTTCTGTCTCCAATCTCCACCTGAGGATTTAAAAATGCTTCCGGTTTGTTAAGCTGAAGCAATTGTTGACACTGACATAGCATTTCTGTATTATATTGATTGCACAGGCTGTCTCAACTTTGGACCAAAGACTGAATAATGATAAAGAAGCATTATTTTGTTAAACAATTGAGTTGCAAAGATATTTAGCATCGAGCAGGGATCAACCCATTCTTTGATAAGCAGGGGAATTATAGTTGGAATATGTGGCATAGAAGACATTCTCTGTGAGCTGAAAGAAATAAAGGTCATTTCCACTTGCACCAAACCAGGACACAAAATACCCTGATGATATCCTTTATCTGCTGGTTCCTGATGATGTGGCCATCATTTTGTTCCCAATGCACAAAGAAGACAGGCTTAAGTAACCCTTAGTTATACTGGCATTGAAGTAGAATTTAACTCTTATTCTAATGCTGTTCAAAATTTGCTTCTAGGTAGGTCAAATCTGTCTGGTTTTGTTATCCATAATCTTTGGAAGGAAATAAGGTGGCTTGGCAGGATTGAGCAGCAATTTAATTTAGCCCTAGGAAAAAGCCCTCAGTGAAGGCAAGAATACTTCTGTTCCAAGAGAAAAGGTTAAATTGAGGTCTAATTCTCTCAGGGAAATTTCAGAATTTATCAGATTAATTGAGTGAATATCAACCAAGAATGAATTAAACTGACCTTGTTTTGAATTTCCAGTAGGTGAAAAAGAAATGTTCTGACAATGTCTATTTCTAAATACTTCCTGTTAGAAATTGGATTAATGACCACCCACTCTAGGTTTTTTCCCCTCTTGTGACAATATATTGCTGCAAACCTCATTTAAAGTCAGCGTTTTCTCCTCCTGTCTGTTTACACACTTAAAAGTCTGCTTTTGCCAGCCTCTCCTTCCAGTGACATTTGTGCAAGGCTGAGAATCCCAATCCAGATGTGGCACCTACTTCTCCCTATTTTTCCTGCCACTCCAGGAGGTACCCTGTTGGGTCACACTGGAACAGCCATTTCCCACAAGTCAGGAGAAGAGTGGCTATTTTCGTTTGGGTTAGATAGTGTTTTCTTTCAGCCCCAAATCCACAGGAAGTTCTGCAGATGTTGCTTCAGCAAAATCTGAACAAGACCCCTCCATCATGGAGCTTGTTTACTCCTTGGGCTTGACCCTGGAATAGAGGCGAGAGGGATGTTTTGGGAACAGACAGTCCCCATGGAGAGTGAGAGCTGGAGGTGGAGCAGTGAAAGCAGAGCCCTGAGGAATCCCCTTCAGCTGCACTTACTGGATAACAGCTGCCCTCAGAGCTGTGCCAGCAGCCAGATCATTCCTTCCTTCTTTTTAAATTAATTTAATTCAGAGATCATTTACTCTGGGGCCAGTTGCACAAGTGTTTCCAAAATATAAAGGGCAGCCGCTCCATCCATCCATCCATCCATCCATCCATCCATCCATCCATGTGATTGAGCAGTCTCCCTAACGAGGTCTTGTAGCCTCTTTCTTGCTTTCCTTTTTGTCACACATTCACACAAAGGGGATCAGAGTGGTTACTTCTGTGTGCCTAGAAAAGAGAAACACTGCATTGACAAAAAAGGACAGACTTTACATAAAATTCATATTCTCCCACTTATGTGTAGCAAATAGGACAAAGTGTGAAGGGAAAATGTTTTTGCTCTTTTGAGTCCATACATTTAAGTGTAAATTTTGAAAGGATTTGTTAATTTAAGTAGAACGCAAGACATCTTATCATTGCGACTGAACAGGCAATATGCTGGCTGCTAACAGTTGGTAGGCCACTACAAGCCCTTCCCCTCTCATTTTAGAAACTAAAGCCCTTCTATTTGGACCATTCCCTTTAAAATAGGACCTCTGCCCCCACCCCCCAGTCCTATCCCTCCCCAATTTGTCCTGGAGAGTTAAAAATCCAACAGGAAAGTAAAACTCCAGCTCAAATATCAATAAAATAATTCATGTGTGCATGTGGATGCACAAAATATTTTGTCATCGAAGTCAGCTTCCAAAAACTTAGAGCAGCGGTTCTCAACCTGTGGGTCGCGACCCCTTTGGGGGTCGAACGACCATTTCACAGGGGTCGCCGCGCACGTTAGCCCGCCATCTTGGTGCCACCGTCACTGCAGGGGTGAAAAGGTCCCAGTTCGGCTGTGCCTGCGGGTCGCCGGACAGCTGGTAGCCCGGACGCCGCCATTTGGGTTCTTCTACCCTCTGCGCATGCGCAACATGCTTTGCGCATGCGCAGAGGGTAAAAGAACCCAAATAGTGGCATCCGGGTGGGTGGGCGGCGCCTCGCGCTACCTTGGTGACCGGCTCTACGGTGACCGACAGGTACGAGCGAACCAGGAGCATTTCATCCCTGCTCATTCCCCAGGTGTGCCTTGTGAAGATGGGTGGGGCACTCTTCTCCTGACTTAGAGGTAAATGTTTCCCTCTACAGAGAAGGACTAGAAACTCTCAATCTCTCCATGTCTCATTCTTTTTAATACTGAAAGCCCAGTTCCTTGGTCATACTTTTTTCTTTTAATTTTCTGTTAAATGCTGCTGGCCAAGCAACTTTGGCATCACTTCGGGGGATGTAGGAACATAGTTGTTGCTACCTTTCTCCTAGTCTGGCCTGGCCTTGAGTTCCCCTCCCTGCCTAGGGAAACTGACCTCTCCATCTCCTTGAAGAAGAGAAGGCAATGGAGCAATGGATAGTGCCCAGCAACCAGCTTTGCCTTGTATGGACACTGGCAGGCAGCTGGTGATGCTTTGGGAATGTGATGAAGCAGGCAAGGAAGGAGAGAGAGAGACACTTAATGCGCTGGTGGAAAAGCGAGCTGCGGTGCATGGGGACATCTAGGGTTACTGTACCTTGTCAGATGAAAGGGGGACAGGCAAAGGAGAAACCCACACTGGGATGCTGCCTCTGGCTACCTTAGAAGCAGGGCAAAAAAATAACTTCCACCCCATCTGCATCCTACATTCTTCAATCCTGACATACCTGAAGCATACCCTTGACGATCACGCACTTCTGAGGAAAACAGGAATTTTTGAAGGTTTTCCCCTGCATTTCTGAGCAATATTTATTAGTTTAAGCTCCATATGCAATAGCTATGAACAGGTATCTGGTAACTGAGCAGAGTCTCATAAATGACTTTAGCATGGAATAGGTTTGTGTTTGTTAAATAGCTTTGCTGGGAGGGATTTTGTGGGGAGAATAGTGAGGTGAGAGACTGAGGAAGCCCGCCTGAGCTGAGTGTGGGCAAGTGACTTAATTTTAAAAAAGAAAACTAGGGAACATTTTGAAGGGGAATGGGGCCAAGGGAACTGGAGAACCCCAAAATTATTTCTGATTGAGCAGGGAAAAATTGCATTTTTCTCAACAGAGCAATTTTGTCACCACAGGAATTAAACCTCTAAAACCATATTTAAGTGCTAAATGGGAGAGATTTACACAAATGCAAATGAAAATTTTCACTCTTCTGATTTCAATTGCTCCAATTGATTGCATGTTGCTTCTGCCACTTACATTGTACCTCAAGCATGTTTCCTAAAGAAATACGATTTTCTGCAAGATAATCATATAACAATAAATAAACCAATGTGATGATACTTTTTAATGAATTCATCTATCTCTACTCAATTAATGGAGATAAGAAGCCAAAACTGATATTAAAAATACCAGCAAAAACTGATCAATGATCTGAATGTAATTATAACTATGTGTAGCAATATAATTTTGAAATTTAACTGATGGAGTTGCTGAATTAATAAAAATATTTCTTAGGAAAAGCAGGTCTGACAGAAAAGGTCCAAACTGCAAGGAGAAAAATGTTCTTAAAACTGTATAATACAATAATATATACATAATGCAAAACTATCATATTATGAGAGGTTTAAGTTACTTAAGCCATTTACTTGGGCGGCAATCTCACAGAATTCTGTGGCATTTATTTACAAACAGACGTATAGAATTGTGCTATTAAAATCCTTCTCCACGCTGTCTGGTTTTTCATGGTCAATATGCTTGTAAAAAAATGGAGGACTCCAGAATTCTTAAGCTCCATTTTTACAAAAGGCAAGAAAGAAATGTTTTGCGGCCTTAATTTGTTGTTTCTGTGAACAAAGCTTAACCAAACCAAATGAAAACTTCATTACAGTCATAGACCAGCATAAAGTAAAGCCAACCATTGGCTGAGCAGAGAATTTTTTAAAATGCTAAAAAGAGACTTTGCTTCTCAGGACTATTCAGACGTTTGTTTTATCATTGTTGCCTTGGGCAACATGGTTGAAAAAAATTCCTAGGAGATAAATAGTAGTATATTTATTTCTGAATTGTAGTGGTGTAGAAAAAAAAAACCCGGAGAGATTTAATATATATGGCAAATTTCATCCAATGAAATTCCTGCTTCAAAATTTGACCCCAGTAAGAATTTTTTCTCATTCAAGCTACCTTCAGTTCCGTATAAATAATGTTCTTTGACTTTAGACCAATGTTTCTCAACCTTAACAATTTTATATATGTGGACTTTAACTCCTAGAATTGCTGATTGGGAAATTCTGGGAGTTGAGTCCACATATCTTAAAGCTGCAAAGGTTGAGAAACACTGATCTAGACTGCAAAAAACCCCATTCTGATGATCCTGGTTAACTGAGTTGTTCAATGGTCTCCTGTCCATAAAGTGTTCAGATTTGACACTGTCTTCTACTGCCCTCCAGTGGATGCCATCACTTTTCTTTCCTTAATGTAGAACTTGGGTCAATGGACCTCTAGCCTTTCTGACCCAAGACATTCTGCTGTCTGAAGCAAAAGATAAGGTAGCTTACATTCCTTAGAAACCATCTGGATTGAAAATTGAATTTCATCTGAGGACAGTTGTCTAGCTAAGGCAGACATGTAGCCTGGAATAAACCTTCTTTGACAGAAAGGAACTGAATCCATCACGGCCTGAGACAAGCTCTTTGTTTTGCCTACAGGAAGGGCTGCCCATACCTTGGTTCACAGTGGAGGGAAACCTTGTACAACTCCCTTATCTTAGTTCCTAGTGCAATCACTTGTACGGTAGGTTGAGCAATTGACATCACATGCTTCATGATGTCACCATACAATTGTCACACTTTAGAAACTATAGGCCATTTGCATGATAATATGACTGACACAAATTATGGCCTTTGCACAATGACATCATGAAGTGAGTGACATCACTGCAGCATCTACTGGACATCTATGATGTGATGATTCTGGTTGTGGCTGGGTTCACATAACACATAAACAGCCTGAAATCAATTCATTGTGCAAACTCATTAGGGTTACTTTGTGACCCAGTAGTTGGACTTATACTATATACAAAATCTGGTTAGGAAATTAACCTATTTTCTGAGTTTACATAGTATACTGATCTATAAATTATCTAAATGGATTGGGTTTTTTACATGCTAAATCTGAAGAAACAACCTAACGTTAAAAATTACCCAAGCTTAGTATATTGATTTTGACATTAGATTTGTATGTGACCCGGTTAAGTTATGCTAGCCCAGAAAATTCAATTAATTCAGAAAACTGTGGTTTACTTAGCCATGGCTTAGCATATAGTCAATAGCAGGTGTTTTATTTTTTTACATCAAACAATAGTGATTGTTCTGTGGCTAAAACTGGAGGTTATTCTTTTTTTGTTCCCCAGTTGGTGACAAAGTCCCAGCTGATATCCGTATCATTTCCATCAAATCCACCACTCTGCGTGTGGACCAGTCTATTCTGACAGGTAAGGAACTCATACACAATATTAGCAATAAGTAAATTCTGCCCATAAGACAATGGGGGAAAAAATAAAAAGAAAGGGAGAAAGAGGGAATAACAACAGAGGCTATGTTTTTAAATCTCAGCCAATCAGAGAAGAGCTGGAGAAGAACCTATATTTTAAACCACTTTCTAAAGGGGAAGGATAGGACTATATAGAGATCATAGACTCTATGGATAAATCTGTGGTTGGGAAAACGTGCCTTGGAAAATCATTGGTATAGGTCAGGGGTGTCAAACTCGATTTCATTGAGGGCTGCATCAGGGTTGTGTTTGACCTCGGGGGGCTGGGGTGGGCATGGCCAGGGTGGGCATGGCCAGCTCGACGTCACTCGTGTCAGGGGCGCCTTTGGTGGCCCGAGCGCTCTGCCAGCGAAAACAGGCTCCCAAGCTCCGTTTCTGGCTGCGACTGCCTCCTGCAACCATCTGCCAGCAAAAATGGAGCCCAGGAGGGCCGCACGCAGCCCACGCAAGCACCGTTTTCAGTTGCGATGGCTTCCTGCAACCCTCTGCCAGCGAAAACATTTTTGCTGGCAGAGGCACCACGGGCCGGTCCTTCGCTGTTTCCAGGGCGGCCCTGCAGGCCAGATCTAAGCACCCCATGGGCCGGATCCGGCCCCCGGGCCTTGAGTTTGACACCCCTGGTATAGGTAGATTTGGGTAAGATCTATGCCAGTGTTGTTCAACCTTGGCTAATTAAAGATATGTTGATTTCAACTCCCAGAATTCACTAGCCAGCTTGCTGCCTGAGGAATTCTGGAAGTGAAGTCCACATAACTTAAAGTACCCAAGACTGAGAATCACTGATCTATGCAGTGACTCTAGAAAAAGTGCAGAGGAGAGCAACCAGGATGATTAGGGGACTGGAGACTAAAACATATGAAGAACGGTTACAGGAACTGGGCATGGCTAGTCTAGTGAAGAGAAGGACCAGGGGAGACATGATAGCAGTGTTCCAATATTTGAGGGGCTGCCACAGAGAGGAGGGGGTCAAGCTATTTTCCAAAGCACCTGAAGGCCAGACAAGGAATAATGGATGGAAACTGATCAAGGAGAGATTCAACCTAGAAATAAGGAGGAACTTTCTGACAGTGAGAACAATCAACCAATGGAACAGAAGTTGCCTTCGGAAGTTGTGGGAGCTTCATCACTTGAGACTTTCAAGAAGAGATTGGACTGCCATTTGTCAGAAATGGTGTAGGGTCTCCTGCTTGAGCGGGGGGTTGGACTAGATGACCTACAAGGTCCCTTCCAACTCTGTTACTCTGTTAATCTGACCTCACTGGCAATACAGTATATAATGCTTGCAGTCAGGCCATCCTGACCCTGTTCTGTATGAAGCAAGTGGTCTGACCCTTTATATCTCCACCCAGGTGAATCTGTCTCTGTGATCAAACATACTGATCCTGTCCCAGATCCCCGGGCTGTAAATCAGGACAAGAAGAACATGCTGTTTTCTGTGAGTATTACTGACAGGGCTGAAGATGTAAAGGCTCCTGATGCATCTTTTTGTCCCTGATCCAAATAGTACGTGGCAGGGATACTAATGGGACATTAAACACCATATTCCAATTGTCTTTATTTGGTAACGCAGTGGGATAAAGAATCAGTTGAATGTCTTTGGAGATTCTCGGTCATCCAGGTCATGGTTGCCCCAAAAGTGCTTTTTCAAAAGGCAACTGGACTTTGTTTCTTCCCTGAAGACATTTTGCTTCTCATCCAAGAAGCGTGTTCAACTCAGAGCTGCTGAAGAAGTTTCTTGGATGAGAAGGGAAACATCTTCAAGGAAAAAGCAAAGTCCAGTTGCCTTTTGAAAAAGCACTTTTGGGACAATCTGACATTTTATTTTCCCCTGCTCTTTCAAGCAACAATGCAAATTGGCTGATATTACATTGCACTTTTATGTCACCTATAGGTAACTGGGGAGATCGGGGCAAAACAACAAGCTTGTAAATTCCATAATTTTATGCTTCCTATTAATAACATATGACTGTCAAAAAGAGTGATATGATATAGCCAAAAATTTGAATATGATTGCAAGTCAGATACAACTAGGGAGACACGGCAAGTGTAAGGTAATCAAATTATTGACTATATGCCATCAACTCAGTGTTGACTCTGAGTGTCCACACAGAAAGATTTTATCCAAGATGATCTGTCCCCAAGCTAGTCCTTCAGGTCCTCCAATGATTCAGTAATCTCTGCTGTAACTGAATCTGCTGGTCATCCTTTTTCTTTTTCCTTTTACCTTTGCAAGAGCTAATTCCGCAAGTTAAGGAAATGTGCAATTTGCTTATTTTTGCTTCTTCATTAAGAATTTAGCAGCATGCTAAAACCTCACCCCAGAAGGTGTGCACATGGTTCTTGGAATGGGTGATGGGTTAGGGTTAGAGTTTTGTGGCTGCCATGATCCCTAGCAGAAGTTTCAGCAATTTCCTAAACCAATGGCCCCCAACCTTTTGGGCACCAGGGACCGGTTCTGTGGAGAGAGGTTTTTTTGCGGACCGGAGGGGGTGTGGTTTTGTGTGCTGCCTGCATCCCGTGGGTGGGGTTTCGCTTGTTTGTGCAGCCCGGTTTCTGGCATGCTGCAGACCGGTGCCGGTCCATGGACTGGGGGTTAGGGACCCCTCTCCTAAACAATAGTTCCAACCATTTTTTTGCAGATAGAGAATGAACATGCTATAGATGTAGCACAGACATGTTCTTTACTGCCATGAGGACTGGAGACCTTGGATTTTTAAGAAAGGAAACAATGTGCTTATCTAAATTGTACACAGCCATACTTACAGTCTTCTTTATCTAAAATAACTTAGTTTTCTCCACCCATTATTTATTGAGTGCCACTTTCCTTCGTTGATTTTAATCCATTTTGTTCTTATTCCCCTTCGTCTTCAAACCCACTCCAGGGTACCAACATTGGTGCTGGCAAAGCTGTTGGTATCGTCATCGCCACAGGCGTGAGCACTGAGATTGGTAAGATCCGCGATGAAATGGCGGCCACAGAGCAAGAGAAGACACCATTACAGCAGAAACTGGATGAGTTTGGTGAACAGCTGTCCAAAGTCATTTCCCTCATCTGCGTGGCTGTCTGGCTCATCAACATTGGGCATTTCAACGACCCCATACATGGTGGTTCCTGGATCCGTGGTGCCATCTACTACTTCAAGATTGCCGTTGCCCTCGCTGTGGCTGCCATCCCAGAAGGTCAGTTGAGGCCATTCCAGGTTCCCATAACCACCTGTCCAGGCTTAATGAGAAATTTTTTTCTTTTTTAAAATAGCTTTTGCTGCCATCGTATTTTTGTGCTTTCATTTTGTTCTGCTCTGAACATATGGTGCACTGAACTCTGAAAAGGGTCTGAAAGAGTTGGAGTCCAGCCCTTTAGATATTAACCCATACTGTCACAAAGCCTTAAGTTATCCGTGACTGGATTTACACTTTGTGCAAACTGTCATTTGTTGCATGTTGGTCATGTGATCACCTTTTGTGACCTCCTGACAAGCCAAGTCAACGGGGAAGCCAGATTCACTTAACAACCATGTGACTAACTTAACAACTGCAAAATCATTTAACAACTGTGGCAAGAAAGGTCGTAAAATGGGGCAAACCACACTTAACAAATGTCTTACTCAGCAACAAAAAATTTGGGCTCAATTGTGTAAGTCGAGGACAACCAGTAGAAAAGTCAAATCAACTGAGATAGCACAGAGCAGTGGTTCTCAACCTTCCTAATGCCGCGACCCCCACCCCGCCGCCGTGACCCCCGCCCCGCCCCCTCCCCACGCGCGATGAGGTGACAAAGGGGGCATGGCACCAAGATGGTGGGCTGGCGCGCGCTTAGGCGACCCCTGTGAAAGGGTCGTTCGACCCCCAAAGGGGTCGCGACCCACAGGTTGAGAACGGCTGGAAA
>QLTV01000425.1:65687-92085 GCA_003457575.1 Thermophis baileyi
GCCGGGGGGGGGGGGGTTTGGCATGGGTCTCATGGTAGAAGCATCTATGGGTTTTAATAGGCTACTATGGAACACAGGATGCACCCGGCCTAGAAGGGACGGGAGCCTCAGTTCCACAGTTACTGGATTAATTACCCGGATGATAGGAAATGGGCCTAGATATTTTGGGCCCAGTTTTTTACATGGTATTTTCAACTTAAGATATTTAGTCGAGAGGTACACTAGATCTCCAACTTTAAAGGGTTTGGATACTGCTCTTTTTTTATCCGCCTGAACCTTATAGGTTTCAGCCGCATGTTGTAATGCCTTTTTTACTTGTCCCCAGACTTCCTGTATCGTTTCTGCCCATTCCTTTGGGGTTCTTGTAACCTGGGGGTCAGGGGCCCACTCGGGTATGGCCACAAACTCGATCCCATTCACTACTCTGAAAGGAGTAAACCCAGTACTCCCATGGACCGTATTGTTATATGCCATCTCCGCAAAAGGAAGGAGGCTGGCCCAATCCTTTTGTTGGTACCCGACGTAGCATCTCAGATAACGTTCTACCATTGTGTTGGCTCTTTCGGCAGCCCTGTTGGTACTGGGATGAAATGCTGAACTTAAACCCTGGGTAGAGCCGATTAGCCGAACGAAATCATGCCAAAACCGGACGGTAAATTGAACCCCCCTATCTGAGATGATACGCCGGGGCACCCCGTGCAGGCGATAGACGTGTCCAATAAACATCGTCGCAAGTTTCCGCGCAGATGGTATCCCTCTGCACGGTATAAAATGAGCCTGCTTCGAAAATAAGTCAATGACCATCCATATAACTGTATGTCCGTTGCTGTTAGGTAGGTTGACAATAAAGTCCATGGCGATCTCTTCCCATGGTCGGACGGGATCAGCCACGGCCTGTAACAGCCCCATCGGTTTTCCTGGTTTTGTTTTGGACATTGCACAGACCGGACAGCTTTGTACATACTCCTCGATCTCTGATCGCATCTGAGGCCACCAGAACTGCCGTTTGGCCAGGTGTAGTGTTTTCAGAAAACCGAAATGGCCAGCTTGTTTCACATCATGACACCGTCGCAGTACTGTGGCCCATAGAGTAACCGGTACATATAGCTTGTCCCCTTTCTAAGTGACGCTGTCCCACCGAGTACACAGTGTCGGATTTTTCTTTAGCCATGGATCATCTAAGACAGCTGTCTACAGTTCTTTAATGAGATTATGGGTAGTGACTGCCCCGGCTCCCTGAATTGCTTGTTGGCTTGGTGGTGGGATAATGGCTTGTACTACGTCCTCCTGACGACTATGGTATTGGGGCATACGCGATAAAGCATCTGCTAGAAAGTTCCTCCCAGCAGGGACGTATTTGAGGGTGAAACGGAACCTGGCAAAATACTGCACCCATCTTACTTGTTTTGGTGACAGGCTCCGTGGTGTTTGTAAAGCCTCGAGATTTTTATGATCCGTCCACACCTCAAATGCCTGCTGAGTCCCTTCTAACAAATGTCACCAAGTGAGTAACGCCCACCTCACCGCGAAAGCCTCCTTCTCCCAGATGGCCCAACCCCTTTCCGTTGGAGTTAGCTTCCGGGATGTATAAGCACAAGGTTGTAAATGCCCATCCATGTTCTTTTGTAACAACACCGCCCCCACGGCAACGTGACTAGCATCAGCCTGCACAACAAATGGTTGCTCGGGGTCTGGATGTTTCAATACAGGTTCCCTCGCAAAGAGGGCTTTCAAGGTTTCGAATGCCTGTTGGCATTCTGTCGTCCAGGCTAAGGGCTGTCCGGGTCTGGGTTTGGTGTTTGTATGTTTAGTCCGCAACAGATCGGTCAAGGGCAAAGCGACCCGTGCGAATGACGGGACGAATTGCCGGTAAAAATTGGTGAAGCCCAAGAAACTCTGCAATTGTTTCCTTGTCCGAGGGGCTTGCCATTCCAACACTGTTTGGACCTTGCGCGGGTCCATCTCCACCCCTTGGCTGGATATACGGTAGCTGAGATAGTCCAACCGGGTTTGATGGAATTCGCACTTGGAAAGCTTCACGAACAACTTAGCCGCTAGGAGCTTTTGAAGCACCTGCCTCACCAACTGAACATGTTCAGTCATGGTGGTAGTATATATCAAGATGTCTTCCAAGTACACAAGGACCCCCTGATACAGGTGTTCATGCAGCACCTCATTGATGAGCTGCATGAACACAGCTGGGGCCCCTTGCAACCCGAACGGCATGACTTGAAACTGGTAGCTCCCCAGCGGGCAGTTGAACGTGGTCTTCCATTCATCACCCGGTCAGATTCGGACTCAATAATAAGCCTCCCGTAAATCCAGCCTGGTGAAAAACCGGCCCTTCGCTAGGGTGGCTAACATGTCTTTCATCAGTGGCAAGGGGTAGAGATGTCCCACACAAACACCATTCAGGCCTCGTAAATCCACACACAATCTTAAGGAGCCATCCTTCTTCTCCCGAAAGAGGACGGTTGCTGCCATATGAGACCTACTCGGCCGAATAAAGCCCCTAGCTAAATTTTTGTCAATATATCTCCGTAGCTCAGCCATCTCCTTTGGCATCATTGAATACATCTGGGGTTTTGGTAATTTCGCCCCGGGTAGCAGTTCAATGGTGCAATCTGTGGCTCAATGAGGTGGTAGCACCTCGCACTCAGCCTTGCTGAATACCTCTGCTAAATCGGCATAGACTTGGGGAAATGCGGAGCCAGCCACAGCCGGATCCTTACTCCGTGCAGGGTCAACCACCACTCTGGCCATGGCCCGCTCATGAGGAGGTGGATTAGGCCCGGTCCCTATCCTAACTTTCCGGAAACCGCCCTCCCACCATATGGTAGGACCCCACTTGTCCAACCATGCCAACCCAAGGATAAGGGACTCTTTCATTGTCGCTATCACCACGAACTGAATAAGCTCCCAATGTTCCTCCATCTCCAGTGTTACTAGCTCCGTGATATGGGTAGCTGGTGCCCCCCCCGAGCAACGATCCGTCCACTTGTTCAAATCTGATAGGTTTGGCCAACCTCTGTATTCCTATACCCAATTCCCTAACCACCTTCTCAATAAGACACTGGGTACAACCGGAGTCGATTAATGCCCCGTATTGAGCCCCCTGACCCGAGTGAGGCCTCCGTATAGTGACTGGAATGACAAACGGCTGTATGGGGTCACTCACCATTGGGTCTTCTACTTCATCCTCACTATTGTAGGATACCAGTGGTACCCGTGCTGTTGCGGGGGAACCACCTTCCTCCAGTTCCACCTGTTGGTTGCTGTTTGCCGGCGGTGTCTGCACTGCTCCCCTGGACCGTTCGGGGGTCTGGCGGGCTCGAACGGTGGTTTTGGCAGGTGTACTGGTTTGCGACTGTGGTTTCGACAGCTGCTGTGGGGCCGGCATCGTACACTCCGCCGCCCGATGGCCAAGAAGGTTGCAGCGGAAACAACGAAGCAAGGGCCGGGCAGGTGGGCCCGGAGCCTGTGGCAAAGTGACCCCAGTTCGCATACCACCAGCCGTCATCTGCCTGTCTGGTTTTCGGGGTCCGAGACCCACCTCCCTTGGCCGGAATTCCCGCAATCCGGTGTCCAGTTCTACAGCAGCTCGGAACCAGTCTTGTAGATGATACGGAAGACCACGGTACACGCAGGCCTGGCGAATCTCACGATCTAGCCCCTCCCGGAACTGATGAACCAGGAGACGCTCCGGCCAGGCCCGCAGCTGCCCAGCAAGCCGGCGAAACTCCCATACATATTCCTTCGCCGGCCGGCCACGTTGCTTTAAAGACATTAACTCCCCTTCTGCTTGCTGCGTACGAGACCCATCCTCAAAACGAGCTCTTAATGCCTCCAGAAATAGGCCCACGTCCGCCAGCTCCCTGGCATGTTCAGTGTGGAGGTCAGCCACCCACTCTGCCGCCTCAGCCTCCAGAACGGCTGTTACAGCAACCACCATGGCCCACTGTGATGGATATAACCGAGCATAGCAGTCCAGGTGGCTAATAGCTTGACTAAGAAACAGAGCCACCCGATCTAGGTTGCCATCAAAGGAGGCCTGCAATGGTGGGGGACCCCACACCGCCTGCGGAGGAACCCAACCCGGGCCCCATGCAGGTCCCGGACCCGTGGGGCGCTGGCCCATGGCTGTCGCTGGAGGGACTGGCTGCTGGAAACCCAGAGGAAACCTCTGCCCCTGAGTTCCACCAGGCCCTGCATGGGGCCCGCTTGTGTGGTGCAGTCAGGAGCCCGCATGAGGTCAGCCAAGGAAGACCCCTGGGCCCATGTGCCAGTTTGAGATGGCCCATGTGGACGTTTGGTGATGTGCTCAAGACGTAGTTTTGGGCTTGCCAATTGGAAACGTGCCTCCGCTTGAGTTCCTGGCCTTCGGGCATGCCATGATGCCACCTGATCCGAACCCGCCTCCCATGGCTGCCAGGAATGGGCATCCCGGAAACTAGCCTCCCCAAAGCGCTCACGTAAGATGTCCATAGTACTGCTACCGGGGGCTGTGGAATAACTCCACTCACCATCCTCATCCCCCGTTAGACGTCTTTCCCTCCATTCACGCAGGGAGGCCTCTGGGCGTGGGGGCGTTGGCAGCCGTGGGGCAGTCCCGGTGACCACTGAACTAAGCCACCACTCCCCCTGTCCAGTTCCAGTTCCAGTACCAGAAACTCCCTGGCCATCGCCCAGTTGCACTCCAGCCCTGTCCTCCCTCACTTTGGGCCTCACAGCTGGTTGAACACATTCCTCCGGCATCTCAGGGGTTAACTCCTCTGTCTCCACCGCAGCCTCCAGTTCTGGTACCTCCAACATGGTGCCCTCCGCCATCACCGACTCCAGCCACTCCAATAGATAACGAAAAGGATCCAAAAGGCAAGGTAAAATGGAAAAGGCAGCGCTGGCTTTCTCTCAGCCTGTCAGGGCAGGTCTGGCAAGAATAACAAATGCAACCACAAGTGCAGCAAAATCAAGTGTTTAATTCCATCAAACAGACCTGGCCTCAGAACGAAGCGAGTTGGCATCAAAGACGACCATGTAAAGCCAGCGCTGGGAGCTCTGCCTTCCAGCACTGCTTTTCAAATGTGCACTCCACCTCCCAATTACCCGATAACCACACACACACCCCACCAACCACCATCCGCCCCAGCAACTACAGTTCCGGTGGCTGAATATCTGGTTTCCTCTCAGCTCTCCACTCCGTTCCTCTCAGCTCCTCTCTCCACGCTTTCCACAAGCAGTCAACAAGCAGAGAACTCAGCTGGGGGTTGGACAGCAGTGCGGCGGCCGGAGAAATCAGCTGGGAGTCGGGTATTCAGCTGGGAGGTGCAGAAGGCTCGCGTCACGTTCCAGTGCTCCCCCCCCAGGTATGGCGAGCCCACGGACCGGGCTCGACAGTCAGCATATTTCCCCCAGCAATCTGGGTCCTCATTTTACCGACCTTGGAAGGATGGAAGGCTGAGTCAACCTTGAGTCGGTGAGGATCTAACTCCTGGCAGTGAGCTGAATTAGCCTGCAATACTGCATTCTAACCACTATGCCACCATGGTTCCACCAGTTGCTAAACAAACAGTTATAAGTCAAGGACTATCTGTACTTGATTGTTTTTCCTTCATTTTGGGATTGGCCCTTCCCACGAGGGAAAAACTCAACACAACTAGACACAGGGAGAGTTTTTCCCCCTGTGCCATCACTTTGCTGGACACCTAATTCTCACAGTGCTGTTTAATATCTATGTGTATTTACCATGTAGTATGGCTGTAGTATTATTTATCCTTCTTTTCTTCATTTTTCCAATATTGTGCAAATATAATCCTCGCTGCTGTTAATACATGCAATATTAAAAATATATTTTGTATTTCAAATTTTTCTGGTGCTATACCTAATAGAAAAAGTTCAGGTTTACAATCTACATGTTTTCCTATCATCTTTTCTAACCCTGATGTATTTTTGCCCAATTTTTTTTTTTTGCTTTAACACAAGTCCACCACATATGGTAATATGTGCCCATTTTTTGGTTACATTTCCAACATTTGCTGGACATATTTTTAAACATTTTAGCTAACCTAGCAGGTGGTAAGTGCCATCTATAAAACATTTTATATAAATTTTCTTTATAAGAAGTTGCCATTGTCAATTTATAGTTCTTTTCCCATAAGTTTTGCCATTTCTCTAATTCTATATTATAACCAAAGTTTTTTACCCACTGTGTCATTGTGTCTTTTACTTGTTCGTCCTCCATTTTCCAGTTTAGTAAAAAATTATATATTTTCTTAATTAATTTTTCATCAGAGTTCAACAATATCTGATCAGACTGTTTGTCCTTTATAAAAGCCATACTTTTTCATGTCTTTATCATATTTAGATTGTATCTGCAATTGAGCCCACCATGATAATATAATACCCTGGTCTTCAAGCTCTTGCTTAGATTTTAATTTCCCTTCAGTGTCCAAAATATCTTTATATGTCACAAATTTTTCGAATTTCACCAGATTTGGATATGTAAAAAGGCTTCCATCGTTGAGAGCCATTCTGGGATTTTCGAATAAATCTTAGGTTTTATTTTCCCCCATACAGATAATAGTGAGTTTCTTATATAGTGATTTTGAAAGTATCTGTGAATTTTATTCTTCTCGTACCATAAGAAGGCGTGCCATCCCAGTTGTAAATCATGTCCTTCTAAATATAACAATCTCTTATGCCTGAGGGTTATCCATTCTTTTAACCATGTTATCACACATGCTTGGTAATATAAAAGCCAGTCTGGTAATCCAAATGCTCCATTCTCTTTAGATTCTTGTAACATTTTCAATTTAATTCTCACTTTTTTTCCTTGCCAGATAAATTTCAGGATCAGTTTATTCAAATCATCAAAGAATTTATTTTCAATTTTTATAGGTGCTGTTTGGAACAGGAAAAGCAATTTTGGTAGAATATTCATTTTTACAGTAGCAATCCTTCCCAACATTGATAGATGGAGATTTTTCCATTTTTCCAAATCTAATTTTATTTGCTTGAATAATTTAATATAGTTGTCTTCTTTTATCGTTGCACATCTTGCTGTTAAGTATATTCCCAACTATTTAACTTTCTTAACTATTTGCAAGTCCACTTTTTCTGCCAATTGTTCTTTTTGTTTTTGTGTAAGGTTTTTGACTATAACTTTAGTTTTTCTCTATTTATTTTCAATCCTGCTACCTCTCCAAACTCCTCTATCTTTTTTAATAGTTTAGGAATTGTCTCCAATGGTTCTTCTACAATAAATACCAAATCGTCTCCAAATGCTTGTAATTTATATCTTTCCTCTCTTATCTCCATTCCTTTCATTTCTGGATCTTGTCTAATATTCCTGTTCAAGACTTCCAAAGTCAATATAAATAGTAAAGGCGATAGTGGACATCCGTGTCTTGTTCCTTTCTTTATATTGAAATTCTCTGTGTAATCCCCATTTATAATTACTTTGGTTGGTTGTTTATAGTATATTGTCTTAATTACATTTATACATTTTTCTCCAAAATCCATATAGTTTAGTTGATGTGTCATAAATTGCCAGCTTACATTATCCAAGGCTTTCTGAGCATCTAAAAAGATTAGTGCCATTTGTTTTCCTGGGTGCATTTCGTAGTATTCTAATGTACAGTATCTAAGATAATCCTTAAATTGTGTTTTATTTGTCTTTTTGGTAAAAAAAACCATTTTGATCTGGGTGGATAAATTCAGTCAGAAATTTTTTCAATCTCTCTGCTATTATTGAAGTAAAGATTTTATAGTCCACATTTAATAAAGATATTGGTCTATAATATTTTATCTGTGTCAGATCTACATCCTCTTTTGGTATTAACGTAATGTTCGCTTCTGTCCATGTATTGGGTAGTTTAGCTTCAAATAATAGCTCATTACAAACTTCCTTCAGTGGTAAGCTTAATGTGTTAGAAATTAGAAATAACAGAGTTGGAAGAGACCTTGGAGGTCTTCTAGTCCAACCCCCTGCTTAGGCAGGAAACCCTACACCACTTCAGACAAATGGTTATCCAACATCTTCTTAAAAACATCCAGTGCTGGAGCACCCACAACTTCTGGAGGCAAGTTGTTCCACTGATTAATTGTTCTAACTGTCAGGAAATTTCTCCTTAGTTCTAAGTTGCTTCTCTCCTTGATTAGTTTCCACCCATTGCTTCTTGTCCTACCCTCAGGAGCTTTGGAGAATAGCTTGACTCCCTCTTCTTTGTGGCAGCCCCTGAGATAATAGTTCCAACAGTTCTGCAGTGTCTGACCTGGCCTACCTCAAAGGGCTGAGAGTAAGGATACCATGGCAGAGCTGTGAATACCACTCTCAGTTCCTTCAGGAAAAGGAAGGATAGTGAAAGCACAAATTAAATATTATTGACAATACTGGAGGAGCAGCTAAGGCAGATTTTTCCTATGCAGCAGCAAATGTCCGAGAGAACCTCATTCCCCTATGCTGCCTTTCTTCATTGGTTTTTCTGAAATCCACTTGTTGACATCTGCAAATTTGATGAGTTCCCCATCTACCCCCTCGTCTAAGTCATTGATGAAGATGTTGAAGAGTACTGGGCCTAAAACAGAGCCTTGGGGTACTCCACTGCATACTTCCCTCCATGTAGATGCAGTTCCATTGAGGAGTACACGTTGAGTGCGGTTGGTCAGCCAGTTACGAATCCATCTGGTGGTGATGCTGTCTAACCCACATTTTTCTACTTTATCTAGTAGTAGGTTATGGTCTACTTTATCAAATTTATTTCTCTGAAAAGCATTTGTAGAATTCTGCTGGTAGCCCATCTGGGCCTGGGGTTTTATCATTTTTCTGTCTTTTTATCGCTTCTGTTAGCTCCCACATTGTTATTTTTTCATTTAGTGTATTTTTAAGATTTTCTGGAACTTTGGGTAGATTAGTTTCTTCCATATATTGTGTTATTTTTTCCATAGATTTATTTTCTATATCATATAGCTTTTCATAATATTCTTTGACTATTTTTTTATTGTTTCATTTTGGAATTGTATGTGTCCCTGCTCATCTTGCAGTTTATTTATCACCTTTTTCTCTCTTTCTTTTTTCAGTTTGTACGCCAGCCATCTTCCCGGTTTATTTGCATTCTCAAAAAAAATTTGTTTTGCCCTTTTGGTTTGTTGGGCTATTTCTTCTGAGACTATTAAATTCAATTTGTGTTTAATTATCTCCATTTTTCTTTTAAGCTTTTTCTTTTGTGGGTCTCTGAAGTTCTGACTCCAATTTCTTAAACTCTTCTCTTAACATCATATCCTGTTGTTTTTTCTCTTTATTCTTTTTAGCCATATAGGTTATAGTTAATCCTCTGAAGTATGCTTTAGCTGTATCCCATACGTTCTGGAGTGAAGTATCTTCTCTTTTATTTTCTTTAAAGAAAAATTCCATTTCCTTTGCTGCAGGTTCTGTAAATTCTTTCTCTCTTAATATGGATTGGTTCAATGTCCACCTAAAATTCTTCTTTACTCTTCTCCAAGTCAATTTTACTGGGTTATGGTCAGCCCAAATGCTAGGTTCTATCT
This sequence comes from Thermophis baileyi, assembly GCA_003457575.1. Taxonomy (NCBI): domain Eukaryota; kingdom Metazoa; phylum Chordata; class Lepidosauria; order Squamata; family Dipsadidae; genus Thermophis; species Thermophis baileyi. The sequence goes on from QLTV01000425.1 coordinate 75,231, forward strand.
CCACCGCAAGTATGTTGATTTTTAATTCAGGGGACATCCATATCATATCAATTCTAGACCATGATTTGTGTCTGTTAGAATAGAATGTGTACTGAGTCTTTTTCAAATTTATTTCTCTCCAGACATCCTGTATACAAATTTCTTCTGTCATTTTGAAAATGTCTTAGGTAATCTCTTTCTTCCTTTCCCCCCTATTTTAGTGCTTTTATAATCTAGTTTTCCATCCACAATTGCATTGAAGTCTCCTATGAGACAAATATTTTGATATTCCATTTCCAATATTTTCTTTTGTAATGCTTGGTAAAATTTTTCTTGCTTGTTATTTGGTGCGTATATTGCTATTATCAATGTCTTTTTTTGGTTAATCATTGTTTCTACCATCAAGATTCTTCCTTCTTCGTCTGAATAGACCTGTTTCGAGTCCATTGATTCTTTAATATATAAGGCTACTCCTCTTTTTGTTGTTGTTGTGCTGACGTAAAATATAGTTTCCCAATTTTTGGACATTCTAGGAGTTTATAGTGTTGTTTCTTTATGTGAGTTTCTTGCAGACAAATTATTTCTGTTTCCAATTTTCGTAGTTGTGTAAAGATTTTTCTTCTTTTGGAAGGGGAATTTAGTCCATTTATATTCATTGAGAGGATCCCATTTCCTTCCTCCATTTTGCTTAGTTGTATTTAGGGTTTAGTTTCCTAGTAGTTCTTTTCTGTCTTTGTTCTTTTATTAGTCCCTCTTCTTCTTGGTCTGTATTTTCTTTCTCGTTCTCTTCTTCTTCGCTTCGTATCACTGTCTCTTCTGTTGCTATTTCTCCATGTTTTTTGAGTTCTTTAACTGCTTGTGTACTTTGTGTTCCCCCTTCAAAAATGCGGTCATCCTTGAGGAGATACTCCTTTCTGCTATCACTGGCCTTTTCTTTGCTCATAATAATTTTTCCATGTTTGTTTTGCCTACAGTATACGTCGGAGCGGCCACTGTTGGGGCTGCTGCCTGGTGGTTCTTATATGCTGAGGATGGACCTGGAGTGTCTTACCATCAGTTGGTGAGTTAGAGATTGCTCTAAATTGTGGGAGACAAGAACAGGAGTATTGTACGAGGAATGAAGGATTTCTTAATTCGGAAAAGCCCTGTTCAGTCTTAATCTCGCTTTTCCCCATTCTTCTTTTCTTCTCCTAGTCCCATTTCATGCAATGTACAGATGACCACCCTTCCTTTGAAGGCTTAGACTGTGAGATCTTTGAGTCCTCTGTCCCCATGACTATGGCTTTGTCCGTCTTGGTCACCATTGAGATGTGTAATGCACTCAACAGGTAAAATGGAGGATGATGGCTTCATATACATGGTACTGCCTTGCACATTTTTCACTAGCATTTCTCCATGCTTTGTTTCCACCTTGTGCAAATCTTACGCTTTCTCCAGCTTTCCAAATTGTGCAGGATGATGGGGAAGGACAAATTCATGTACTCTCTAAAGATAATTCAAAGTCCATGTCAACAAAAAATGAATATTAGAGATTCAGCTTTAATTCAGCTTTTTTGCAATGTGCAAAAACTTATATTTCAAGTTAACTTACATTTCATGCAAAACACCAGCCGCTGCAAATATGTAAGGCAGAATAATTTTTGCAGCAATACAGGGAACTAAGGAATAGCCGAAGAATAGCATTGTAAGTCACCTACATCTCATCTATCATGGACGTGTCTTCACAATAGAAGAAGGGCAGCCTGCTGAAGCGTGCCAAGGTTAATTAGCACAAAAACAGTGCTTTCCCAGTTATTGCAGCAGAATTATTGCCATGCCCCGAAGACAAGTATCCTTAATTTAAGACATATACTTATTTACATAATTAATTCATGTTTTACTGTTCAGAAGGGAGGGCAAAGAACAAGTGCCTCCAATCACTAGCTCTCCCATTCTGATCACATGTTTCAAAGTCATAAAGATGATTTAAAATGAAGTCTGAGATTAATTAATTTTGCATCCAAATTGCAATACTGTGTTCTAACTTTGTCACAATCCTCAAATACACCCATTTGTTAACTCCCAGGACTGGGACCTTCCAAGCAGGGCTGAGATCTATCTAATTAACCTTTTGGTCAAAGGAAAGTTGCTCACATCTCATATATCTCAATTTTTTTTTAAGAGAACAAGTCACTATATATTTGCACTGACTGATTATTTAAGACTGGGAGCTCTCATTTCAAAAACACAGTGGAAATCATAACTTTGATTTAATTTCCCATTTCTGTCTCCTATATAGCCTTTCAGAGAACCAGTCCTTGGTACGGATGCCTCCCTGGGTGAACATCTGGCTTCTGGGATCTATCTGCCTCTCCATGTCTCTGCATTTTGTCATCCTTTACGTTGATCCCCTGCCTGTAAGTAATAGTGACCACATTTTTTATCAGTGAGGGCTGGGGGATTTTACTTTTGGATTCAAAAGTAAAAAGGGGCAAAGGAGTTTGCAGAGGCACAAATATAGCAAGACTTTTCTTCAGCTCTTTAAAGCAACTGTATCATTTCCAGGATGATGCGACACCTAAAGAGGACAGCTACATGACCAACACGCCCAGCTGTTTCAGGGAATAGCAGATGGGTGCTAGATTCATGCCTGTCTATGAACCTTTTTGCCTTCAAATCTGAGGCATGGCATAGCCCAAATGGCTAGAGGACTGCACTCCCAGTTCTTGCTGAATTCTACAGAAATCAAGAAAAAGATTATGCAAATCCTTTGAAAAAAATACTTCAGAATGCACAGCAGTGTGCTTTAAGTCCCTTTTTTCAAATCATTCAAATAGCTGTTCTACTGTACTTCTAGCTGGTGAAGTCTGTTCCAGGCTTCTACAGCTGTTCCAGAAACTGCTTCTGGCTGCTTCTTCATGTGTGCATATCAGGGGTGAAATCCAGCAGGTTCTGACAGGTTCTGGAGAACCGGTAGTGGGAATTTTGAGTAGTTCGGAGAACCGGCAAATACCACCTCTGGCTGGCCCCAGAGTGGGGTGGGAATGGAGATTTTGCAATATCCTTCCCCCTGGAGTGGGGTGGGAATGGGGATTTTGCAGTATCCTTCCCCTGGAGTGGGGTGGGAATGGAGATTTTGCAGTATCCTTCCCCTCCCTCGCCCACCAAGCCACGCCCACTAAGCCATACCACGCCCACCAAGCCACGTCCACAGAATCGGTAGTAAAAAAAATTGGATTTCACCACTGGTGCATATGCACAGCCACCTCTGTTTGCTGGGGAAAATAACAAGTGAAGCAGCTATGCATGCATGTACACTCACATGGAAACATCTAAGAGTAGCTTCTGAAAGCAGCAGAGTCGGTCTAGACCAGTGATGGCTAACCTTTTTTTCCTTGGGTGCCGAAAGTGCGCGCGTGCGCGTGACAGCGTGCACACGCGTGCTGACACCCATAATGCAATGCCTTCCCTGCAGGCCCTGCCCCTCTGTGCATGCACACGCGACCCCCTGCGCATGTGCATGCAACCACGCACATGAGCATGCAACACCCCCCGCGCATGTGCACGTGACCCCCATGCATGCACACGCGACCCCCCCACACACTCCTCCTGCGCATGCGCATGAGCACTATGAATTACACGCTGCCTTTGGCTACTTGGGAAAGGGATTGGGAGTTCTCCCTCCCATTCCATTGGATGAGAGGTGGCCAAACGGGCGGGCTCTCTCAGCCGCTGCCGGGTTAGGAGAACTCCCTAAAAATCCCGCTTGCCTCTTCTTCCCACCCCCGAGTGGGAATCACCGAGAAAGGGGCGAATCGGTAGTAAAAAAAATTGGATTTCACCACTGGTGCATATGCACAGCCACCTCTGTTTGCTGGGGAAAATAACAAGTGAAGCAGCTATGCATGCATGTACACTCACATGGCGACGCTTGGTCACGGCTGTCTGAAGTTGAGTCGTCCGTCTGGCGACGTAGGTCCAGAGAAGAGCAAGAAGCGGGGGGCTGTTTTCCGGAAAGAGGGGAGGGGGACAACGGCCATCGCTCCCTCGCCCCTTTCTCCATCCCACCTTTTCCCTTCCTGGGTGCGTATGCGCCTCCTAAGCACCTTTGGCTTGAAAAATTGCAACAGGCGAGATCTCTCCGAGATGGTTAATTAACATTGCGCTCCACCGGCTGCTTCCGAGTGCTTTTTGCCTGCGCCGCTTGCCTCTTTGCAGCAGCAGCGGTGGCTCCTCCTCCTCCTGCCAGCCTCGCTGTAAACATCGGGGTTTGCCTTACGGGGGGTGAGAAAGGTCCTGGTGGGGTGGAACCCTCTTTGCAGAGGCAGTGGCGGCTCCTCCTCCTTCTCCTGCCAGCCTCACTGTAAACCTCGGGGTTTGCCTTATGTATGAATTACACGCTGCCTTTGGCTACTTGGGAAAGGGATTGGGAGTTCTCCCTCCCATTCCATTGGATGAGAGTGGGGGGGAGAGAAAGGTCCTGGTGGGGGGTGGAATGTCCGTGGTTCCAGTGACTGCAGCCACGCTCCGGAGAAGCCCCGTTGGAGCGCCGATCAGCTGTGTGCATGGTGGCGGCCAGCGCAAGAGAAGCGGGATGCCAGATACTCAGGTCTGCAGCCCCGCGGAGCCGGTCAGGTGAGCATGGTCTGTGCCAGTGGGGTGCAGGGCTTGCCTACATAACTTTGCCGGCGCCGCTGCCTCTGCAAAGTTATGTAGGCAAGCCCCCCCCCCCGTAAGGCAAACCCCGAGGTTTACAGCGAGGCTGGCAGGAGGAGGAGGAGCTGCCACTGCCTCTGCAAAGAGGGTTCCTCCCACCAGGCCCTTTCTACCCCCCGTAAGGCAAACCCCGAGGTTTACAGCGAGGCTGGCAGGAAGAGGAGGAGCTGCCACTGCCTCTGCAAAGAGGGTTCCCCCCACCAGGCCCTTTCTACCCCCCATAAGGCAAACCCCGAGGTTTACAGTGAGGCTGGCAGGAAGAGGAGGAGCCGCCGCTGCCTCTGCAAAGAGGCAGCAGCACAGGCAAAGAAGCAGCGCTGCTTTGCCGACACGAACGGCCTCCAACGTGGATCCTAGGCAGCAGGCGTCGATGGTATGGCCATTGCGCACGCGCGCTAAGAGGAGCTGTCCAGTGGGCATGTGTGTGCCGGGAAATAAACATCCTGATTCCGGCGCATGCATGCGCACCGGGCAGCTAGTCTTCTGGTTACTGGCGCGCATGCGTGCGCAACGATCAGCTGGCCGGCTGATCTTCCGGTTTCTGGCACAGCCGCATGCGTGAAGGCCAGCTGATCGTCGTGTGCACATGCGCGCCAGTAACCAGAAGACTAGCTGGCCAGTGTGCATGCGTGTGCCGGAAACCTGGAAGAGGAATGGGCGCCGCCGCACGTGCCAGGCGAAATGGCTCCACGTGCCACCTGTGGCACGCGTGCCATAGGTTCGCCATCACGGGTCTAGACTCTAGAAGAAGCAGCTTCTTTAATAGCTTGAAAAAAGATGTTTCAAGTGTTCTCCCATTCATTCCAGAATTCCTCCATCAAAGAATTTATACACTCCTACTTGCTTGGAGTAACAAGTCTCATTTATTAAATCCAATCTTTAATCAGGATTCAGCCAATTATATCTAATGTAGCCTATCATTTACATCATTTTAATACATATTCTGACTATGAGTGGAAAGGTAGAATAAAATACATAGTTCTCTTATTGATGTCTCCATTGTTGTTCTTGTGCTTTCCAGATGATCTTCAAGTTGACACACTTGGACTTGCATCACTGGCTCATGGTGTTGAAGATATCCTTGCCCGTCATCTTTCTGGATGAATGTCTCAAATTTGTTGCCCGGAACTATCTGGAGCGTAAGCCTCTCTAACCTATTTTATCTTCCCAGTCTTTTCCCTTTTCCTTCTTACTGGAAGTGGATTTCCCAGATGGAATCCATGAAAACAAACTCATAAAGTTGGAGAAGATAAATGGGATGTCCCCTCCCTTCTGATCTTTCTCTTTGTAATTAATTCCTGCCTTCCTCTGATATTTTCTCTGTTAGTCTAGAATTCCCATCTGCACTCATTCAGTGCAACACACCTTTAAATATAGGATTTGGTCCTTGGTCACTTGGGTTCCTTCCTGGTGAACTCCATGGAGCACATCCAGATGCATCTGATATCAGTCCCAAGGAATTTACAATTCTGATAAAGGCAGTGACAGAGTCCCTTTTGTCAAGCTGTGGAGTTGCTTCTGGATCCTTGGTTTCACTTTTTAGATCTGAAGATAAAGTAGGTCCTGTTGGACCAGAGGAAGCACAGAAGTAGATGGAAACTGTCTGGGTGTCTATGGAGATTCTCAATTATCCAGGTCATGGTTGTCCCAAAAGTGCTTTTTCAAAGGCAACTTTTCTGAACTGAAGAAGCTTCTTGAATGAGAAGCAAAATGTCTTCAAGGAAAAACAAAGTCCAGTTGCCTTTTGAAAAAGCACCTCTGGGAGTTCTGTGTAATAAGATATATCAAAAGAGAGAAGAAACAGTTGTTTGCCTATCTCTTATTCTCTTATTCTAAACAGTTCTCCCTCCTTTATGGGTTGCTAATAAGTCATTCATTCATTTATTTTACTTACTCATTCCATCCAGACTAATAATATTCTCCTCTTCTTGTGAACTTCCTTCCTAATCTCTATTAACTCTGGCTTCTTCTTTCCATCCTGTAGCATAAACTCCTCCCCCCTCTATTCTCCTGTATCCTGCCTCCCAGGTATCTTACTGTACAACCCTCAATTGCATGCCTTGTTTGTTTTCTGGCAATTCCTTCATATCTGTCTGTTGATCTATGCAGAAAAATAGGCAATATCTGTGGGGAGCCTGGGAAAATGTTTCTTTTTTGCTTGGACAGTCTGTTTGCTGCAGCTGACATTGTCCAAGAAACTAGGGCCCAGCCACATAGGGGGAGAGGGCAAGAGACAGAAAATTCATAGGGCAAGAGACAGAAAATCCTTCCCTGAAAGAAAATTATTCCAAGAGTACCATTTCTTCATGAAATGTTTGGTTGGTGGTAATCTGATCAGTGCAAGTTGTACAAATTCAACTTCCTGTTGGAATGCAATAATGGTCATGACCATTTCAATAAACATCAACTATAAATGTTATGTTTTGAATGCCCACAGAGCAGGCTGAATTTCCAAGAGGGTTTCAAATTTAGCATTTTTAAGATGGTGGGACTAACATGTCTGCCAAGGAACCTTTGTATATCTACTTAGAAAGCTTCAAATATTTCAGAGAATGTAGAACCATGTCTAATCCACTGATCTTCACAGAATAGGTTGGAGCCTGATCTAACCAGCCTCGGTGACTCTACCTTATAGTACAGGGGTCCCCAACCCCCAGTTTGTGGACTGGCACTGGTCCACAGCATGCCAGCAACTGGTCCGCGCAAACAAGCGAAGACCCATCCGCGGGATGCAGGCAGCATGCAAAACCACAACCCCTCCAGTCCACGGAAAAACCTTTCTCCACGGAACCAGTCCCTGGTGTCCAAAAGGTTGGGGGTTGCTGTTATAGTAGACATAGGTAATGTGAATATATGAATAATCAGAAAGTGTATCCTCGTTCTTCTCTTCCTTCACCTTCTGCTACATCCCCAATGAAGCCTATATACATAATATTGAATATAAATGAATTAGTGAGGAAGAGAGAAGGAGGAGGAAAGGTACAATGATAATCTGTTTTGCTGATTGCTTCCTATCTCAGTCCACTGAAACTCTGGAAATGGTAGTTTGGTTCATGTGCGAAGATATACAAATAAGCAAAATTACAATTCCAAGAATTTCTTAGAAGACTGCTGAACCAGTGTATCTGTAATGTTGGTATAGAAAGTAGGGAAAATAACCTTGACAGAGATATGCAAGATTTATTACTAGGGCAAAAAGGGGTGAAACATATTTTATATTCACAAAACACATAATATTCAGAAGTGGTTTAGACAGACCCCTCTTTAATTCACTGAACTATAAGAAAAGAAGGGACAACACAATCAGATTTGCAAGATTGACGTCAGCACCACTAGGTAGACTCCAGGGGTGGGTTCCAACTTACCTCGCTGCTGGTTTGCTCCCTCCCGCGCCGCGTGGGTGCGCCTCATGGGCGCGCACGCGCTTTGCGTGCACGCGCATGCGCAGTAACAAAAAACCCCCCCAAAAACCCAAACCCAAAGCCGAAAAAAAGATGGCGACCGCATGCACAGTGCCAGAAGTTCACATGCTCAGAAGGGAAAAAAATTTAAAAATAAAAAAAATTCAAAAAAAATCAAAAAAAAAATAAAAAAAAGATGACGGCCCCCACGGACCAGCACCGACCGATCCGGTTCGGTGATGTCATCGTGACGTCACCAGCGGGCAGCTACCGGTTCAGGAGAACCGGTCCGAACCAGGAGGAACCCACCCCTGGTAGACTCCATCCAAGAAGTCAACTCCACAGAAAGGAAAAAAAATTACCTTTATTAAGTTTGGCCATAATAACAGAATCTTGCAGGTCTGATTGTGCTGTGCCTTCTCTTTTTTATACTTCAGTAATTTAGGAATGTGTCTGAACTGCTTCCAATATCTGTCTGTTGTGAACTTAAAACCTTTTTCACACGTGCCAGGGTGATTAACCCTGGTAATGGATCTTGTGTATTTCTGTCAAAGACATTTCCCATACTCTCTACAGTTGTTATATGAAAGACAGATAATTAGAGAGGGGTCTGATTCTGAATATTATGTCTTTTGTGAACTTAAAGAGAGCCGTGGTGGCACAGTGATTAGAATGCAGTATTGCAGGCTAATTCTTCTGACTGCCGATTGCCAGCAGTTCGGCAGTTCGATTCTGACCGGCTCAAGGTTGACTCAGCCTTCCATCCTTCCGAGGTCAGTAAAATGAGGACCCAGATTGTTGGGGGCAATATGCTGACTCTGTACACTGCTTAGACAGGGCTGTAAAGCACTGTGAAGCGGTATATAAGTCTAAGTGCTATTGCTAAAATATGTTTCACCCTTTTTTGCCCTAGTAATGGATCTTGTATATCTCTGTCAAAGTTATTTTCTCTACTTTCTCTACCAACATTACAGGAGAAAAGGGAGCATTTTTTCACATTAAAACTGACCCCTATATGAATGGCCATCACCACCTCTTATGACTTCTGCAGTTCCTGTGTTGCAGAGGAAGTTCAGTAGGGTAGACAAATTACTTCTTAGGAAAACTTGCCTGAATTTACTGATCCTTCCCTTGAGGAACATCTTAGAAACTTCTAAAGAATCCTAGAGTGGTTTAGAGTTCAGTTTTGAAACAGCTGAACAATTCATAGGGTCCTTTAAAAACAAAAAGATGGGGGTAACTTTCAGCGCAAACCATTTTACCATTTTATCTTTTGGATTCTATGAACCCTAACTGCCATATGCCAAATTGTACTTCTGTTAGTCAGACCTTTTTTTACATTGTGCTTTTCCTGGCCATTCTTGGCCTTGGCACCCCTTTAAAGGTGCTTCTGACTTCACTGTGTTTGGCTCAATGACAGGATAGTCTTGGACTGACCTTTGTTTGCACAGAAGTCTTTTCTGCTTTCCACAGCCTTCCTGACTGTGCCTAGCTGTGCCTTTATTTCCCTTGTGTCATGCTTAGGCAAATGTCTGACTTACGTCATTGCTTGGCCATACATTTCCTGGACAGCATAGGGGGATGCTCCTTCTGTGGGCCTGTTGCTTTTAGTGTCAGTTTTTTCTCAAGAGGTGGGTGAAGATGCTTGGGCAAAGCTGTGGAGAAAATGATGGGTGAGCTTTGGGTGAGCTTTTCTATGCTGGGGTTAGCATGTATGCAGGGGTGGGTTCCAACTTACCTCGCTGCCGGTTCGCTCCCTCCCGCGCCGCGTGCGCACGCGCATGCGCAGTAACAAAAAATCCAAAAAAATTCCCCCCAAAAATTATCCAAAAACAAGATGGCGACCACATGCACAGTGCCGGAACTCAGCTTCTGTGCATGCTCAGAAGAAAAAAATAAAAAAAATTCAAAATAAATAAATACAAAAATTCAAAAAAAATTCAAAAAAAAGATGGCGGCGCCCACGGACCATCGTGACGTCACCAGCGGGTCGCTACCGGTTCGGGCAAACTGGTCCGAACCGGGAGGAACCCACCCCTGCATGTATGAAACCAGGACAGTGAACATCCCCAGGTCTGTTGATTTCTCCCTAAGGCTCCAAGGCCAAACAAGCAACTTCCACTCAGCGTGTAAAATTAGTTCTTAGTAGAATTATTTGGGGCTTAATTATAATGTAATCTGTCTGTCTATCTATCTATCTATCTATCTATCTATCTATCTATCTATCTATCTATCTATCTATCTATCTATCTATCTATCTATCTATCTATCTATCATCTATTTAGCATCTATATCTATCTATCCATTTCTATCTATCCATTTTTATCTATCCATTTCTCTCTCTCCCCACCTCCCTCCCTCCATCCATCCCATACCTCCCCAGTCACAAGATCTCAGCAATACCCAGCATAGTCCGCAATAAAATACAATATTATATAAATAATTAGCAAACTTTAAATCAACATCACTACTGGAACAACATATCAAAATATCGATCCACATGATAACAACAGCAGGGGTGGGATTCAGCCGGTTCGGACCGGTTCAGGTGAACCAGTAGTTGTGACCCGCTCGGGCGCAATCCCGTCCTATATCGCTGTGTTTTTTGACGCTGCACGCATGTGTGGATGGCGCACGCGAGCGAATTGCCGTGTTTTTTGACGCCGCACACATGTGCGGATGGCGCATGCATGAACGAAGCTATCCTGTCCTATACAATCACCGTGTTTTTGATGCAGCGCGCATGTGCGCAAGGCGCACACTCACATTTTCGATTCTGGGCGAACCGGTTGTTAAATTATGTGAAGCCCACCTCTGAACAACAGCCCATTTAAACTATAAAAAATCCCCAGAAAAGCTTCATTTTTATTAACATCTGGAAGGTAATTCGTGTCAGGAGAAGTCTCCACCTCTAGGGGAAAGCTATTTTATAGTTTGTCTCATTTTTTAAGCATAACACTGGGCACAGCATTATGGATTTTCTTTTTAAGAGTCTCTCCAGTGTTAAGACAACATGCAGGCCAGTTTTCTCCAACCTAGTGAGATGTCTGTAATATTTCAGCCCATTTATTTAAACCATTCACTAGATTCCATGACAGCAATCATCAGAAATAGAAGATGTTAAGTATACCATGGACCATTTAAAAATTGTATAGAAAATGAGAATTAAAAATATACAGAAGGCATAAACTTTTCTCAAAAAGATTAGGAGGGAAAGAAAGTGCTGTAAGGAAGGAATTCATAAAACACTGCACTTTAAAAACTACCCTCAACAAATATCAAGGAGTACACATTCTTGCTAGGGTTTATTGTGACTGGAAGAGGAAGAAAACTCAAAGTAATGGAGTATGTGTCCATGGAATTTGGCATGCCTTCTCCAATTAGAAGGGGTGGCTTTCCCCAACAGGATGGAGAAAACACATGTGGCTATTAGATTATGAGATTATATGTCTGATAATCAGATGAAGGCACAAAGGCTTATAGAGATAGAAAAGGGCAGCAGGAACAATAGCTATTTGCTAGATTGCCACTTGCTATTGGAAAAGTGAGGAGAACACCTCTTGCGTTCTCCAACCCAATCACAGACCAATTTTTTCAGGAAGTAGTTCTAGGTTATTCATCTTGCTTGCAGTGGTGTGTGTGTGTGTGTGTGTGTCTTGATTTCTTCATTCTCTGCCCTTTATTCTTTGTTTTCTTCCTCCCTTTTTACAGACAATTTAGAAGGAAAGAAGTGAACATTTGAGTCATCATGGAAATAACCACGTCGTTCCCCCAACCATCAAATCTGCCCATTTCCCAAACCCCATTGTCTTGTCTTCTGCCCAACCCCTGCTTCTCTACCCCTCTGTTATTTAATAGTGTCTCTCTTCCCCTTTAACCCCTCTGCTAGTGGGATTGCTAGTGTGGGCCACAGTGCTGGCATTTGCAATGCCATGTTCCCTGTCAGCTGCTTCTCTACCCAACCCACAAACCTCACCAGCGACTTGGCTTCTGTACATTTTGAGCCACCTGCCTGTCCTTGCCTTTGCACATGCAAGCTCACGCGCACAAACATGCACACATACTGTCCCAAGTGCTTTCCGCATTAGTGACCACACTATGTTAGTTTCCCCCTCCCCCCTCTTCTCATGACTAGAACTCACCTCAAGCCAAGGACTGGATTTTTTAATGCACACATAAACAGAAGGAAACTTTTTGTTAGGAAAAACAAACAAATGAAACTCCTCAACTTGGAGGAAATGAAGAGATTCTTCTAGCTGCTTATTTATTGATATTAAAGAATAAACTCTTAACTGTATTAAAGATTTCTGACTTTTCTCTTATTGTTGTGACTCACTGGGGAATGGACAGAGAAAGAGACTGATACTCTTCTACTACAATATATAGGTAGTCCTTGACTTATGATCACAATTGAGCCCAAAATTTCTGTTACTAAGCAAGATAGTTGTTAAGTGAGTTTTGCCCCATTTTATGACCTTTCTTGAAACAGTTGTTAAGTGAATCACTGCAGTTGTTAAATTAATAACATGGTTGTTAAGTGAATCTGGCTTTGCTTGTCAGAAGGTTGCAAAAGACCCCGGGACACTGCAACCGTCATTAATATGAGTCAGTTGCCAAATTTTGATCACATGACTATGGGGATACTGCAATGGTCGTAAGTGTGAAAAATGGTCATAAGTCACTTTTGTCAGTGCCACTGAAACTTTGAATGGTCACTAAAAGAATGGTTGTAAGTCAAGGACTGCCTGTATACAGAACTACTAATCTGAAACTGGCTGGGGTGACATTTTAAGTAAATAATAATTTATTTAACATGACCTATGGGATACATCATAATTGGCTGGGTTTGTGTGGCACTCTGTCAGTCACCCCCACCTTGAGAACCCTCCAAATATCTCAATTTCATAAACTCTCTAGTAACTAGTTAAACACAGCCATTATGGTCTAATTGCCAAAATTCTGTGCTGGCTGGAAAATTCTTGAAACTGAAGTCCAAATATAAGGAACTAGCTGAAAAATTCTGAACTAGAGGGTGCCTAGGGAAAATATCAACCATAAGCCATAAATCATAATCAAAACCCAAGCAGACTACATTATAATGAAGTATATTGGGTGAATTAGCCCACAGCACTATAGTACAGTAAGTAGTGTATATTTTTCCTCTCCATACAGCTCTGCATTTTTTATTGCATTTTCTGTCCACACTACACGTTAGTCTGTGTGCAGCTCGACATGCAGCTAAACCCACCTATCCTCCAATAAAACAGTCCATGTGCATAGATCTGGATACTTTATTGAAAGAACAGGATATGGTGAAACTGGGGAAAATAAGTATACAATGAGAACCAAATACAAGATAGGCAGTATTGAGTTACTGCTGAACATAACAATTAATAAATACATCTCTCTCTCTCTCTCTCTCTCTCTCTCTCTCTCTCTCTCTCTCTCTCTCCATTTGTCCCCCCCTCTCTCTAACTCTCTCTCTCTTACCTATCCATATCTCTCTCTCTCTCTCTCTCTCTCTCTCTGTCTCTCTGTCTCTCTCTCTCTCTCTCTCTCTCTCTCTCTCTCTGTCTCTCTCTGTCTCTCTGTCTCTCTCTCTGTCTCTCTCTCTGTGTGTGTGTGTGCATGCATGTACCTATCAGGGTTCCAAGTAACCAATCAGGGTTCCAAGTAACACCCCCAACAAAATCAAAACTCCAAGGCAGGCATTTTCCTCAAAGCTTGAATTTATTAGAGATGTCATATTGGCACATCCGGGAAAACCCAAATCTGAAGCCCCCAGGTTTTCCCCACCCAAAGTAAAGTCAAAATTCCTTCCCCTGCATCCACATGGACATCACATGGTCCAATCAGGTCACTGTCTGAACTGTAATTGACTCCCAGTCACACCTCCCCAGGTGCAGGCTGAATGTCCTTGAGTCCCTAGGGAAAAAATGTTGTTATGGCTATACACCCCACACTGTCTCCACCCCCCCTCCCGTTCCCACAGCTTGCCCATCCACCGCTGTGGCAGCCCTGAAGATTTCAAGTTAAAGATGGCTCCAGGGCTGACACTATCATCCATCCATCCATCCATCCATCCATCCATCCATCCATCCATCCATCCATCCATCCATCCATCCATCCATCCATCCATCCATCCATCCATCCATCCATCTCTATCATCTATCTATCTATCTATCTATCTATCTATCTATTATCTATCTATCTATCTATCTATCTATCTATCTATCTATCTATCTATCTATCTATCTATCTAGCTATTTATCTATCTATCTATCTATCTATCTATCTATCTATTTATCTATCTATCTATCCATCCATCTATCCATCCTTCCATCCATCCATCCATCCATCCATCCATCTATCTAGCTATCATCTATCTATCTATCTATCGATCTATCTATCCACCCATCCATCCTTCCATCGATCCATCAATCATCTCTCCTCTCTTTTTTCTATTTACTCTCTCCCCCCCCCCCAAACCAAGCTAGCAAAAGAAGAGGCCACACTGTGAGCAGAACGGGTCTCTTTACTGGAGTCTCAGCTTGGCACGTGGTGAACAATACAAGTACAATACAAGGGTTTCTAGCCAGCATTACTGGCTTCTGGTAGCCAGCTGGCTTTATGGACTCAGCACGCCCTGCCCTCCTGTTCCCAGTTGCTCCTGGCAGGCTCCAGCAAGTACTTTTTGGGCCCAGCTCCAGCAAGTACTCTTCGAGCCCGGTTGCTCCCTGGCCGGCTCCAGCAAGTACTCTTCAGGTCTGGATGGCTTCTGAACCGACCGCAGCTGGCTTGCCTTCCTGGCTCCTCTCCCAGCGTGAGTCCCATCACCCGACACCCATCTGTGCCCCCCATGCAGCCCCCTCCCCCTGCGCGTGTGTGGCAACTCCGAAACGGCGCGTTGTGGCAAGTTTGAATGGTGCGCCGTCTCGGACGTTGACAGGCGGCCCCTCTACCAAGGGGAACGTATCTGGAAGAGAGCAAGCACATGCACAGATTAGTGGACCCGCAGCCCACCCCAGGTGTCCTGCCTGGGCTTCTATGGATTTTCCTTATGAAACTTGTTGATCAGTCTTTCCGCCCGTACATCTCGGCTCCTCACCCATGAGGCCTCAGCCGTGGGGTACCCTTTCCAATGGACTAAGTACTGCAGGGTCCCCCTATGCACCCGATAATCTAATACTTGGCCTATTTCGTAGTGGGTGTCCCCTTCCACATTTATGGGTCTGGGCAGGTATGGGGTTGAGGGTCTACTGCTTGATGCCACCACCGGCTTCAGCAGGCTGCTGTGGAAGACCGGGTGGACCTTCCCCAGTAGGGGTGGGAGTTTTAACTGCACTGTCACGGGGTTGATTATTCTGACTATGGGGAATGGACCCAGGTATTTCAGACCCAGCTTTTTGCAAGGCAGCTTCAGTTTAAGGTACTTTGTGGAGAGGTACACCTTTTCCCCTATGCAGAATGGCTTTTGTGGTGACCTTTTCTTATCCGCCTGGAGTTTTTGGGTCTCAGCTGCTTTTATCAATGCCTGCTCGACATTCCCCCCAACTCTTTTCAACTCTCTTAAAATATTTTCCCCCTGATTTAATTCATCAATCACTGTTATTTTTATTATTATCTCCTCCTTGTCTTCTTCTTTTGTTCGCTGGTTCTTCGGTTCAATCTTTTCCTCCATTTCTTCTGTTAGCTCCTCCCTTTTCTGGGCGTCTTGCTCTTTACTCATCATCCCTTGTATAGTATTTTCCATTTTTTCCATAATCTCTTTAAATCCTTTCTCTATGATGTCCTTTGTGCTTTGGAAAATCAACGCCATCTCCTTCAAAGTTCCACTCATTTCTTCCTTATGAAGCATCTTATTTTGTATTTAAAAAATCCTACTTTTGTCCAGTAGTCCAAGAATCATTAATTCAAACCTAAAGTTGCCCTTCAAGAAGTACACTCATCACAGTTCTTTGTATCCCATAGGTAATCGATCAGTTCCATTTAAATAGTCCCAGAAGTTATCAAAAGCCTCTTTATGTCCCCTTTACAGCTTCAATCTTCAGGGGTCATTTTAATTAAATAACTACCTTGTTCTCATATTTGAGTCTCCAGTAGTCATGGGGTAGTTAGATATAATCCAATAAATATTTTCACAATCCTTCATATAAGTATTCCCAGACTTGTATATTTTCCTTTCGTCAGCAGGTGGCGCTCTCAACTTAAACTTCCGTGTTGCCACTAATCAATCTAATTTTAGTCTTTCAATCGTAATTTTAATTGTAGTTCAATTATAAAAGCAGGATAAATTTTTTTAAATAGATAATTCCAGCATTTTAAAATGCCTCCCCATTACCACGTCTTCCCAGTTTAAGAGTCCAATTTTCTGTATTTTTAAAGATTTATTGTTTTTCTCTCTTTACGTCTTTTCCTTCTGGTCTGGTATTTTTCTCAGAATGCTTAATTGCCGCTTTAACAAATAATTCTAAGCAAATAGTTCTAAATTATTCGTTGGGGCTAGTTTTTAAACAAAAAGGAATCCTCCCCCCCAGTTCCAGTCACTGTTCACCTACTTCGCTCCAGCACCAGTCTTAGTTGTTCCTCGGTTGTCCCAGCTTCGTGGCAGCCATCTTTAGACTGCCTCTTCTCACTGTGGCTGAGAGGGAAAAAGAACCCTGGGTCAGACAGGAGAGCTGCGACTCTCCGCGACTTCACAGGGTGCCCCTCTTTGCTTCACCGCCCCTACAGGGCGGCTTTGGCTCCTTTCAGAGCCCACCGACGGAGAGAACTTGGCA
>QLTV01000426.1:35700-47070 GCA_003457575.1 Thermophis baileyi
AATGGTATAGGTCTCCTGCTTGGGCAGGGGTTTGGACTAGAAGACCTGCAAGGCCCCTTCCAACTCCGTTCTCTGTATTCTGTAAATACAAATCTGGCTCGTTCATTTCCTGAAAGGCTCTGCTGAATCTTGGTCCCTTACGAACGTGAAAGGAATTCTTCCATTTGCAGAGGATTAATATTTTGTATTGCATGACACTGAGTCTTTTTTTCTATATGTTGTCCTGAGACCGTGAAATGATGGAAGTATTTTTAAAAGATTTGTTACAGAATTTTTGTTTCTCTGTTGTAGAAAATAAATCAGAAGCTCTCACAGTTGACTGCATTTGCTGAATCAAATAACTTCTTTATAATCTTATCAAAATATTTACAATACCATACATTCTTCTTTACAGCAACATAATGAAGTCTTCACACAGAGAGATACAGAGACAGACCAGAGACTGGAAAACATGTATATCAGAAGCTCTCACAGTTGACTGCATTTGCTGAATCAAATAACTTCTTTATAATCTTATCAAAATATTTACAATACCATACTTTCTTCTTTACAGCAACATATCATAATGAAGTCTTCACACAGAGAGACACAGAGACAGACCAGAGACTGGAAAACATGTCCATCTTCTTGCTTAATTCCTTTTTCGCACAGACTCAGTAGCACTTTACTCACATTGGCTGACTGAGTTACCACATGACTCTTCCTGCTCATGAATATCCCAACAGGTTACGTGAGGACTCCTCATGGGGAGGAGGAATGGGGCCTAAACCTATCTGGATATTCCGACATCCCCCAGCCCACCATATCATGGGGCCCCACTTATCCAGCCAAGCCAATCCTAATACAATCTCCTCGGTTATGATTGGAACTACGAAATGTATATTCTCCCTGTGCTCGCCGATTTCTAAGGTTACACTTTCTGTGATGTGTGTCACCGGTCGTCCCCCCAATAAGGAGCTATCCATTTGTTCGAACCTAATTGTCCGTTTCAGTTCCTTTGTCCTTACCCCTAACTCCTTGACAACGGCAGCATTAATCAAGCACCAGGTACAGCCAGAGTCTATTAATGCTGTGCCAGGTCTACGCCGGCACGACACCTCCACTACCACGTGTATGACGAATGGTTTTACTATCGCACTTACCATAGGGTCCGCCTCTCCATCCTCATTGCTGCCACTAGGGGGTTGGATCTGTTATTTCAGGTCCATCACTCCTTGGGGTCAGTGGGACAGTTTGGTGGGCCACCCATGATTTTTCAGAATTCGATTTCGTGCTCTTCCTTGCCTTACTCTTCTGGAGACTGGACTTGTCCGTAGGCATCCGTGGCCGTATCTCTGGGCATCTCTGGGATGCCCCGGCTTCCCACATTGGAAACATGTCAATGGGGGTCTCATCAACGGAGCCCCTGTCACAGCGGCCGTTGGTCTGGTTGCAAGACTGGTACCCGCCCATGGAACAATCCCAGATGGACGGACCAGTGGTTTCTGCGGCCTCATAGTCCAGTCTCTTCTGGAGCAGTTTTCCCGGAACTCGAGGTCCAATTCAGTGGCGGCCTGGAACCACTCTAACCTATGTGGGAGTCCACGGCACATGCACGCTCGCCGTAACGACCCATCCAGCCCAGCCTTGAAATGGTAAACGAGCAATCGTTCCGGCCAGCCCCTCACCTTACCCACCAGATGCCGGAACTCTCGGATGTATTCCGTTGCGGGTCGTCCCCTCTGTTTCGTAGCTAATAACTCTCCTTCCACCTGTTGTGCTCTGGTATTGTCCTCAAAGCGTTCCCGTACAGCCACTAAAAACAACCCCAGGTCCCCCAATTCCATGGCATGATCCCCATACAGGTCCGCTACCCAGTCCAATGCCTCTCCTTCCATAGCAGCCGCCACTGCCATAAACTTATCCCATTGGGATGTGTACATATGACCATAACGGTCCATATGATTTAGGACTTGACCCAGGAAAAGAACCACCTTTTCAGGACTCCCGTCAAACAACACTTTTAGTGCTGGTGGATCCCAACGGGCCATAGGGGCAAGTCCGTATCCAGTTGCGGCCATTGGTTGGGGCCTGTGAGTTCCTTCTGCGGACCGTGACCCACCTTCATGTGGCCCATACCGTAGTTGAGGGCCACGAGTCGCATCTGGCAATGGCGGAACTCCCTCCCCAACTGGCCTCCCCTGACCTTCATAGGGGCCACTGGCTACTGGCCTCCTGCTAGACACCCCATGGGTCAGTCGGTCCCCAGACTCGGAAGGTCTCCATCCCACGCTTTGGGTCTGGTTTCGAAACCCAATAGCCCCGAACATCTCTTGTAGGACTTCAGTTGTTTGGGAGCCCACTGCTGTTGAATAGCTCCAATTGTCATCGGATATCCGGCATTCTCTCCACTGAGCGAAATGGGTTCCAGATGGGGTTAGTTGAGAGCCCAGGGGGGTGGAAGGTTTGCATGCCTCGGAGGTACCCAATCCCCAGCCACCCACCAGTCCCTGCTCCTGGTCAGTCTGGACCTGCTCTGCCCCAAGGCCTGGCCCAGCCAAATGCTGTTTTGGCCTAACTACCAAACCCCCATCCACCGTGGGACTAGGCAGTGCTTTCAGTACTGTCTCTGCTGTAGCCACTGATTCCTCCAAGTCAGCCACATGCATCCCAGGGTCAGTACCTTCTGCCATAGCCTCAGTAGTAGTAGAGAGATTTGACACTCTGTCAGGTTCCGGAATAAGCGTAGAAAGAAAGGACCACGAAATCAATGCTCGTTTTTATTTGCCTTTACTTTGCTTCTCCGGCATGAACTGACAAACACTTGTTAAACAAAGTGAAGTTTGTGTCAAATCTGCTCGCTGTATGCATCCCACCACCTTTAACTCTCGCACGCGACACCCATGTGACCCGTCTCCCTCCAATCCACTCCTGGAGCCTGTTCAGAGGTTGCTGCACCCAGCTGTTAGTCGGCAGCGCCGGCGTCTGACGTCATCCGTCAGCGTCCAATGGCTCGTGGCTCTGTAGCCAGCTTGCAGGCTCACAACGCTATACGGGATCCCTCAAAGTATCCAGCAATCCTGTTGGCCATCAGGTATTGCGTCTCATTGGGCTTCGCATGGCCCCCCCTGCCTGAATGACAGCTCCGGGCCAAAGGGCTCACCGGAGCTGACAGCAGCTGACCTGGAAGAGTCTATTGCAGCAACGGAGGTAACTGTGGTGGGGGTGCCGGAGGATGGGGCTGAGGCTATGTTGGACGTGCGCCCAAAGGAACAGCCAGCTGTGGGCCAGGGCCCATTGGAGGCGTCAGAGAGACAACCTGAAGGCCGTGGGGCCGCTGGGACATGATGGCTGGGCTCTCTGGAGCATGGTGAGCCCCGGGTATCAACCTCTACAGGTCCTGACCTGACACCATCAGGCACACATTTTTCACAATGGAGAGAAAGGAGGATCTCAGAGGAGGATAACTGGAGCTACTCCATGGCTGTGGGTAGCCAGACAATTGAGGTCCTGCAAGAAATGTATGGGGCTGCTGGGTTCAGGGGTCCGGGCCAAAGAAGTGGTTGGCATGACACCCCTCCCGCACCCCGGCTTTCACCTCGACCACACCAACTGGGAGGCATAGAGAGAGGTTTCCGGTCTCCTGGTGGTGTTCAGCACGTTGGGCCACACCACACCTTGGCCTCAGCAGTCCGTAGGCCACCCGTTGAACAGGCACGGTGTCAGGCCGAAGCCATTTTCTTTGGATCTTTGGCCTGCCACACTTTATGCTAGTTTAAAATGTATTCTTTGCTATGGGAATTTGGGAGGGGCAGTTGCATGAGGGATGTCTGCATGTAGCCACAACAAATTCCTTCTAGATTGTCAAGGTCATCCTTTGTCCTGCACCTGCACGGAAGAAGGTGGAGTTCCAACCAAGCTACCAGAGGATGAAGCAATGAAGATTGGTTCATGTGATGAACTTGGGGGTGTGGGGACAAAGGCTTGAACTTTCAACTGGGTGGAGAAACCCCGAAGGCTTCAGATTCGGGATTTATCCCAGCCGTGCTGACATGGCTCTGTTAATAAATTGGATCTTTGAGGAATGCCTTGCCTCGGACTCTGATTTAATTCCAGATGCTATTCGGAACCCTGACACACGGGTTGGTAGGGTTGGCCATGGTGTAGGTGGGGAGGGCCTTAGGGGCTACGGAGACCATCAGGTGCATCAACCAACGGCGGGACTAGGACAGGCTCCACAAGTATTAGGCCGCTGGGACCCACCAACTATCAGAGCAACCTTCAATGGGGAGTCAGGGAGGGTGGCTTTGTTCATTGGCCAAGTGTTGAATCACATGGACAGGTATGGACACCTTTATACCTCCCAATGGGACCGTGTGATGGCAGTAACAACTGCAATGGAGGATGAGGTTGCAGAGTGGGTGGCCAGCCTCTATGGAGAGCGCGCTGCGGAACTGGGGGAACTGGGCCTTTTCTTAGGTGCTCTACAAGAATGTTTCGAGGATGAGACTGTAGCACTGCAGGCTGAAGGAGATCTCTTAGGGATTAGACAAAGGGGTCAGCCTGTTAAGGACTATATCCGGGATTTCCGCCCCTTGGCGGGTCGGGTACTTGGCTGGTCTGAGCGCTTACTAGTACACCACTTTAAAGGGGGGCTTGACCGGGTACTGAGACAGGCGTGCAAGTGTTGAAGCCTGCCACACTGTTTACAGGCGTGGTATCAGGCTGCTACAAAATTAGACACTGAGTTATCCCAAGGATAACTGAGTATATACTGTAGTACTTGGTTTGTCATGGTTAGATAAGTGTGGCCCCACTATCTGGTGGGGTGGTGGTGGTTGCAGACATCTGAGGCTCAGCCTGGGACCCACACCGCCTGCACATGAAGACGGAGGTTCATTTTTAAAGCAGGTCACCAAAGGGGAGGAGAATAGTGAGCTAGTGAACACCACCATGGAGTTGGGTTACCCTGTGGAATACAAAGACCTGCAAGAGGTCTTCAGTGAACAGGAATGTGACAGCTTACCTCCTCATAGGTCCACCGACTGTGGGATAGAGATCCTCCCCAGGGCTGTTCTTCCGAAACCCAAAATGTACTCAATGACCCCCAGGAGTTGAAAGAAATGAGGGCCTATATTGACAAAAATCTAAAGAGGGGGTTTATCCAGCCTGCCCGGTCCAGGGTGGCAACTCCTGTCCTGTTCAGGGAGAAAAAGGATGGGGGTCTTCGCTTATGTGTTGATTTCAGTTTTTAATGCAGTTTGTGTGGAGCATCCTTATCCCCTACCACTCATGAAGGACATGTTGGCCCGGTTAGCGGAAGGTAGGATTTTCACGAAACTGGACCTCCGGGAGGCGTACTATAGGGTGAGGATTACTATAGGGTGAGGAGCCGCGGTGGTGCAGTGGTTAGAGTGCAGTACTGCAGGCTACTTCTGCTGACTGCTAGCTGCAGTTCGGCGGTTCAAATCTCACCGGCTTATGAAGCGGTATATAAATCTAAGTGCTATTGCTATTGCTATTAGGCCCAGGGACGAGTGGAAGACCACCTTCAACTGTCCCCTGGGTAGCTATCAGTTCAATGTAATGCCTTTTGGGCTGCAAGGGGCTCCCGCCATGTTCATGCAGCTGATCAATGAGGTGCTGCATGAACTCCTGTATAATGGCATATTAGTATATCTAGATGACATTTTGATATACACAAAAACGAGGCGGGAGCACGTAGCATTGGTCCGGCTGGACCTCAAAAAACTCTTGGAGGCCAAGTTATTTGTAAAACTGTCTAAATGCGAATTTCACCAAACGCGATTAGACTATCTCGGGTTCTGTATCTCCCACACAGGGATTGAGATGGATCCTGCCAAAGTTAAGGTGGTACTAGATTGGCAGGCACCTAAAACTAGGAAACAATTGCAGAGCTTTTTAGGGTTCGCCAACTTCTACCATCAGTTTATTTCAGTTTTTGCACAGGTGGCCTTACCGCTGACTGATCTTCTAAAAACGAAAGGCCTAGCTGGCAAACCCCGACCTGGTAATTCGTTATGCTGGACTCTTCAGTGCCAGCAGGCATTTGAGCATTTGAAAGCTCTGTTTGCAAGGGAGCCGGTGTTGTGTCACTCCGATCCAGCTGTCCCTTTTGTAGTCCAGGCCGACGCCAGCGATGTGGCAGTGGCCGCGGTCCTCCTTCAAACAAACAAAGAGGGGACCCTCCAACCCTGCGCTTACACATCACGAAAATTAACAGAAACCGAGAGAAATTGGCCTATCTGGGAAAAAAAGGCATTTGCTGTCCGATGGGCGTTGACCACATGGCGACATCTGTTGGGGGGGGGTCTGCCGTTTGAAGTGTGGACGGACCACAAAAAGCTAGAAGCCCTGCAAACCCCACGCCGTTTATCACCAAAACAGGTGCGATGGGCCCTCTACTTCAGAAGGTTTAATTTTACCCTGAAGTATATACCAGCAGGCAGAAATTTCCTAGCCGATGCATTGTCCAGGAAACCTCAGTATGAAAGTACTTGGGAGGAGATAATACAAGCCATTATCCCTCAACAATTAGCAGCTCCACGGGTTCTTCAGGGGGTAGCCTGCGCGAAGCCATCTGATGATGTAGCCCAGGCAGTTCAGGCTGCTCTCGCCAAAGATGAGTTCTACCAGAAGAACCGTACTTTGTTCACACATCGAGATGGATTCGTTTTGAAGGGTACCAAACTATATGTACCCCAGTTAGTACGATTAGAGGTTTTACGCCGGTGCCATGATGTCCGTTCAGCTGGCCATTTTGGCTTTGTAAAAACGTTGCACCTAGTTAACTGCCAATTCTGGTGGCCTTCTATGAAAAAAGATATCGAAAATTATATAGGGAGCTGTACTATCTATGCTACCACAAAGGTCCATCATGGCAAGCCTGTTGGATTGTTACAACCGGTAGCTAACCCCACACAACCATGGGAGCAAGTTGCGTTGGACTTCATTGTGGGATTACCGGACAGTAAAGGTCATAATGTAATATGGACTGTAATAGATCTATTCTTGAAGCAGGCTCATTTTGTAGCCTGCTCCAGTCTCCCTTTCCACTAGAAAGTTAGCTAAATTATTTGTGGTCCATATATACCAACTGCACAGTGTACCAAAAAGGATTATATCACATCGAGGCGTTCAATATACTGCCCGGTTCTGGCGAGACTTTTTAACCAGAGTTGGATCAATGCAGGGGTTGAGTTCGGCTTTTCACCCAGCAACTAATGGGGCCGTAGAACGAATGAATGCCATGATTGAAAGATACCTGCGCTGTTATGTAAGACATAGACAGGATGATTGGGCCGACCTCCTCCCGTATGCCGAGGTCGCCTATAATAATGCCATACATAGTAGTACGGGGTTTACTCCTTTCCGGGTGGCAACAGGTAGGGAGTTCGTCCCGATACCCAAATGTCCCCGGGTGGATCCTACAGAGGTGAGAGTTCAAAAATGGGTTGAGCAAACCCATAGTGTCTGACCGATCGTACAAGAAGCACTCCAACGTTCCGCTAGACAATATAAGCAACAAGCGGATAGAAAATGACAGCCTCATCCACCCTTTCAAGTGGGGCAGAGGGTCTACCTATCGACCAAATACCTGAATTTAACCCTTCCTAGTAAGAAACTGGGACCCAAGTATATAGGCCCATTTACTATTGAACAAGTTATAAATCCAGTAACAGTCAGGCTGCGACTGCTCCAATTACTAGGGAAGACCCATCCTGTTTTTCATTGTAGCCTGCTGAGACCGGTAAAGCCAGCTCAGCTCAGAGGGGTCCCAGCCATACCACCACCTCCCATTGACGGTGGCCAACAATATGAGGTAGAAGAAATACTAGATACCAGACTGCATCGAGGGTCTCTACAATACCTCATTTTGTGGAAAGGGTATCCATGGTCCAACGCTTCGTGGGTTCGGGAGGGTGATGTAACTGCCCCACGGCTCGTTGCCAAGTACCACCGTCAGTACCCGGACAAGCCGGGGCCTCTATTGTCTCAAACCGCTCATTGTTGTTCCTATGTTTTAGACACCATCTCCGTGGTAGAGGGGGCCGCATGTCAGCCCCAGCCTCCGACGGTACCTGGGGCCGCCATTCGTGTGTGGGTCGACCGTTTCGTTGCTGAGCACTCTCCGCTGCGCGCCAAGGCATGCCCTTCACTCCGATCTTCCAGTCGACTTCTAAATGACGTCATAGGCATGCGCTGAAGCCGTTTTCTCACCGGCCACCATAGGACACAGCGGAGCAGCACGGAACAGCCGGGGAACAGCTGGAGAGGCTTACAACGGATTGGGGAGGGAGAGGGAGGCTATGGGGTAATTGAGTGATTGGGTAATTGCACTGGGGTGGAGCTGTGTGCTGCTTAAAAGGTGATGGGGAGCACAGAGCGTTAGCTCCAACAAAGATTCCTTTCTGTAAAACTTTAAGGTGGTCAGTTAGTACCGATTTCGGGATAAACAAACTTGGTTACTGCTTGTGCGTGTTGAGTTTTCTTTTCCCACACCTTACGGAACCTGACAGTTCCATCTTTGTCTTGCAATTTACTTATCCATTTTTTCTCTTTCTCCTTTTTCAATTTGTCAGCTAGCCATCTCCCTGGTTTGTTTGCATTCTCGAAAAAGTTTTGTTTCATTCTTTTTATATGTTGTGCCAGGTCTTCTTTTAAAGGATATTCAATTTATGTTTAGTTAGTTCCATTTGCCTTTTTAAATTTATTTTTTGTGGTTCCTTTTGTAACTCTGCTTCGAGTCTTCTATATTCTTCTTCTAAAGTTCTTTGTTGTTGCTTCTTCCTCTTATTTTTCTTCGCTATAAATGTTATAGCAACTCCTCTCATATATGCTTTCGCTGTGTCCCATAGGTTTTGTAATGACGTGTCTTCTTTCCTATTTTCTTTAAAGAAGAATCCCATTTGTTTTTCCAATGTCTGCCTAAATTCTATATCTTTTAATATCAATCGGTTCAGAGTCCATCTTGTACTTTTCTTTCGTCCTTTCCAGCTGATTCTCATTGGGTTGTGATCTGCCCATAGATTTGTATCTATTTCTACCTCACATACATTAGTATTTAATTCCATCAACATCCATACCATATCTATTCTAGACCAGGATTGGTGTCTATTAGAATAGAATGTGTATTGGCTTTCCCCCGGGTTCCTCTCTCTCCATACATCTTGTATGTTTAACTCTTCTGCCATTTTAAAGAAGGTTCTAGGTAGAATCCTTCTTACTCCTTTCCTTATTCTATTACTTTTATAGTCCAATTTTTTGTCTATTATTGCATTGAAGTCTCCTAAGAGACAAAGATTATCACACTCCATATCACGTATAGTATTATGTAGTTTTCTATAAAATTGTTCTTGTCCACTATTTGGTGCGTAGATTGCAACTAGGAGTACCCGCTTTTGATTTAATGTTACTTGCACAATCAGGATCCTTCCCTCTTCATCATTATATATTTGGTTAGCCTGAATTGTTTCTTTAATATATAACACCACTCCCCTCTTCTTTTGTTGTGATAACGACACAAATAGTTTCCCCAATTTTAAATACTCCAGTAGTTGTTTATGTTTTTCTTTTATATGAACTTCTTGTAGTGATATTATGTCTAGATTCAATCTTTGTAATTTATTGAAGGTTTTCTTCCTTTTCATGGGTGAGTTCAATCCACTGATGTTTAATGATAGTATCTTAAGATCTTCTTGCATTGTTCTATCTATATCTGGGTCTTGTACTCCTGGTTGTTCTTATTTCTCTTGATTCTTTGGGTCTTGCTCCGTTGCTCTCTGTTTGGTCCCTTTTCTCTTTTTCACTTCCCTTTTGCTGCAGTTTCTTTTCTTCTGTAGCAGGCATCCCTTGATCTCTGTCTTCTATTGCTTCCCTCTCCTCCAGTTCCTCTTCGGTACCGAAATGCTGATTGTAAAACTCCATCACTTTATCCAGTGAGTCCAATCTATGTCTCTTTTCACACCATGTGACCAGTATTCCTTCTGGGGTAAACCATCTGAAATTTACGTTAATCAATATTAGCGGGGACAGTCCCTCTGGAAAGAAATGCATTTTTAGCCAATGAATGATCATCATCTTCCAGGCTCTTACCTGAATTTGAGGCATGCCTGTCTCAATTCTTAACTGGACATTTGAAGTTCCTTTGGGTGCAGCTAAGATGGCTCACAGGAATTTCGTTTGTATGGTTTCTAGTGAGTCTTTCTTTGCCAGGATTCCTGTTTGTGCCCCATATAGAATTTGTGCCAATGTTTTGGCCTCGAAAAGTTTTAAGGCAGCAGGTACTAATTGACCTCCGCCTGTGTAAAAGAAATGTTTAATTGCATTTGAGGACCTATTGGCTGCTTGCAATGTATGATCCAGATGTGCCTTCCATGTCCCTTGCGAGTGGAAGACCACCCCAAGGTATCTAAATGTCCTGACCTGTTCCAAACTATGTCCTTCTATTTTCCAAGAGTATTGGCTAGGTCTTTTAGCAAAAACTAAAATTTTTGATTTATCAAAGTTAAGGACCAACTTGTTCTGTCTACAATAGCCAAGTGTTGCCCTAATTGCTCTCTTCAGTCCTATGGGAGTTTGTGATATAATAGCAGCATCGTCGGCATATAGGAGAATCGGAATTTTGCGTTGAGCTAGGTTAGGAGGATGTAGATCAGGGTTCTGTAAGAGATCGATCAGGGGGTTAATATAGAAGTTAAAAAGGGAGGGGGACAGGATGCAACCCTGCCGTACCCCTTTTTGTACCCTTACTAGGCCGGTTAAAATCCCTTGAGGATTACACCTCACTTTCAAGGTGGAATTGGCAAACAATTTTTGCATGAGGAAAAGGAGGTGTTTATCGATAGTAGTGCATTTTAATTTCTCCCAGAGGGTGTTCCTGGATATTGAATCAAAGGCCTGCTTAAAATCAAGGAAGGCCACGAAAAGAGAGGATTTTTTTTATATGTGTATTTTTGAACCAGGTGGTGAAGTACCAGGATATGATCCACCGTAGATCTTCCTTCTCTAAAACCGGCTTGTTCGTCTTTAATTATCCCCCCTGAAATTAGCCAATCCTGAAGTTTATAGTTTAGGTGTTTGGCATACAGTTTACTAATAACACTCAGAAGACTAATGGGTCTATAATTGCCTGGGTCATTTCTATTACCCTTTTTATAAGTTTGAATAATAATTGCTAATCCCCAATCTTTTGGCATATGGCCCGTTTTATCTATAAATGTAAACAGAGATGCTAAAAGTGGAGCCCACCAACTGGCGTTCTTTTTGATTATTTCTGGCAGGACATTGTCAGCACCAGGTGCCTTATTAGTCTTGAGGGTTCCGATCAACCGGGATATCTCTTCTGGTGTAACAGGGGGCCAGTAGGGA
>QLTV01000427.1:6797-21168 GCA_003457575.1 Thermophis baileyi
TATAGTATAGTATAGTATAGTATAGTATAGTATAGTATAGTATAGTATAGTATAGTATAGTATAGTATAGTATAGTATAGTATAGTATAGTATAGTATAGTATAGTATTGTATAGTATTGTATAGTATTGTAATGTAATGTAATGTAATATAATAAGTATGTATATATGTATACACACACATATATATATATATATACATATACATACATACACATACACATACACACATATATATACATACACATACACATATACATATATATATACATATACATATACATATACATATACATATACATATACATATACATATACATATACATACACACACACACACACACACACACACACACACACACACACCAACGATTCCTGACTAAACTCAGGATTAGAAAATTGTAAATGTTAAAAATGATGATCATTTTACCAGCAATATTAATAGCACAATATCCTAGTGTGACTATCATTTCTACAGGTTTAAAATATAGTACAAAAAATAATAGCTATTTAATATCACATGTTAATATCACATATCACACATACTCAGAAACTTTCTGTGGATCTTCTCTGAATTGGAAGAATATTCATCTATCTTCAAATTAGAGTAAAATATGAAATAATTTAATTCAAAACATTAAAATTAACTACATGAATGAAGAAGCAAAGGGAGTAGTTATCAAATCTACAAATGACTAAAAGCTTGAAGGGTTAATTGTTTAGAAGATCAATATTCATAATCATCTTGATATGATACAGAAAGTGGGTTTTAAAATAATAAAATAAAATGTAATTAGCATAAATGAAAATAGTTCGCATAGGAATGAGAAATAAAATCCATAGGATGGGAAATATCATATATAAAAAGAATCTTCAAATTATGGTTGACTAGAAGTAAAATATGAGTCAACAGTTTAACCTCTTCTAGAAAAATATGTACAATTTTAAGCTGATCAATAAAAGTATAGCTTTCAGAGCAGAGGAAGCTATGATTAAACTTTATTCTGTATAGATAAGTTCACATCTGATGTACCATGTCCAGTACCAAACTTTAAAACAAATTCAGAGAAACTGAAACAAATGTGTAAAGAAGGACAAGAGCAAAATATAAGCCCAATGAAGAAAGACTGAAGGAAGTGGGCATCTTTACCTTAATAAAAGAAAGGGGAGCATGAACGCATTTTTAAATTATCTGTAGGAATGCCACTCAGTACTAGATTAATCATGTTTTCAATCACCCCTGAGCTTTTTTGGGTGTACTTGTATATAGATTGTTGATGGCAAAATGATAAATACTAGCAGATAATATTTGATACTACATTTTGCCCTGTGGTGATGGCTGATAAGAACACATCTAAATATAAAATCTGAGCAATGGTATTTTTCCATTGGTAATTATTAATGTGGTGTGTGTGTGTGTGTGTGTGTGTGTGTGTGTGTGTGTGTGTGTGTGTGTGTTGGTGCACACACATACATGCACTCATGTATGCATTTGAGTTGAGAGTATATGCATGTGTCCATTCGTGTGTGTCTCTGTGTGTATTTCAGTGACAGTGAACTAGATTAAATGAGAAAGCAACAGTTCCAAAGTCATCCAGCAACAGCATTGAGGAGTAGGGATTAAAACCTGAGTGACCCTCCCAACTCCTTTGCAGAAGTATGTAATTGTTGACTGCCTCCAGACTTCAATACTTTGAAACCAGGTGTATTTGAAAGAATACTATGGGGTGAGGGCATTGTCAGATCTGTCCTACACAGTCAGTTACGGTTATCATCTTTTTTGAGAAGAGAAAAAAGGCTATTGTGTTTGCATTCTTTCCTTTAGTTTTGTTGTGTTCATAATCTTTTTTTTCCCTCCTGCTCTCCTCTCTTCCTGGCCAATGCAGTGAAGCATGTCTGACATGTAAAGATGCTATTAGAACCAATTTACTGTCACAGGGTAAAGATTACATTGTACCTACTTCAAAATATCTGTCTGGAGAGGGTTCTTCTCAGATGTCTAATGCAATGAAACTTTCTTTTTCTTTCTTTTATAAAGTTAGGTCGGAGAAAGGGAAACAAAGAGAAAGATATTTATCGACACTCATGGGAATACCAGTTCTCAGAAAATTAAGAACAACCATTTGTAGATATCCTTTCTTGCAGGAGTGGAGGAGAACAGCAAATAAAAATTTTATTTGCCTTTTTAATTTCTGTGTTCTTTTACTCTTGGCATTGGACAGAAAGGACTACAGCACGCCCCATCCTAGCTGGGTTCCATTATTTTTAAATCACACTATAATTTTCCAAGGGTTTTTTTTTCCTTAATGTTTTAATTATAATACTGCTGCAACAGCATATAAAAGCTCAAGGGGTCTTCTACTGACTATTACAAATTTCAGCACAACAGTATAGCACAAAATAGATGCTTCTGTGTGAATACCAATGATATGGCGTGCAATTCTTCAGTTACATTTTATATGTGGTTCAGAGGAAAAAAATCTCATGGAACTGTTTAGAGTTTATTTATATTGACTTCAATCAATTCCATTCTTCAAGTCCATAGGGAAATAACCTGAATAGACAAAATTAAGAAGCACCCTCTTCCCCTATCCCCTTGCAGATATCCCTCCTGAATTACAATTGCCTTTTTCAACCAGAAAAATTGACCCTAAAAATAATCATACCTCAACACAAAACAGATAGTTCAGCCTCATGAATCTCCTGTGAGCTTATCTCTGTAGCACCAATACATTATTATGGGATATGGTCCTAAGCTCACAATGCCTCTGAAAAGGTTAAATTGACCCAGAAAGAAGGAAAGCAGAACAAAGAGGACCAAAAAATGACAAAAACAAATCTAAGCCAAACTCTGGTGGTGTTGCTGATGGTAAAAAAAATGAAGGGATGAATATATAGATTTCTCAATACACAATATTTAGTTATATCATGAAATGAATATAGTTCTGTTCCAAATTTAAATTCAAATTAAACTCTTTAGTTGAGCAGTCCTAGGTAAAAAAAAAAAATGCAGCAGCATTCTTGCACCTCCACTGAAAGAGGATTAATATTTTACAACTTCACCATTTGCAATCAAACTGTGATTTGAGCAGAGGGGACGTTTCACATCACATCACTACCAAAATGCTAGTTTGAGGGGATATTGGCATGGCTTTATCATGTCAGAACAGAAGGCTTGTGAGTGTAAGCCCTTGGCTCCAAAGAGGCAATCTTGTGCCAAATATAGGTGTCAAGTTGTAGTTTTTGGTCTGACTCATTATGGAGACAATTGCTACTGGAAACATAAGCAGCAGATGTTACTTTCTCCAGTTTTGTTTCTGATTTCCATTTCCAGATTTTTAGACATGCTGGTTAGATTATTTGCTCTGGAAATTTCAGGCCTGTGTACTGTGATGATCTTCATGGGAACATGTTAGTAATGGGATTCTAGTTCTTTCTATATACTTTCTACAGACCAGCATCTTATTTGTGGACAAAAAAGCCACAGTAACCTCCTTTATTAATCCCATAGGGAAGTTGTCCCTTTATTTCTGTCCTCTCTGTAAAAACACAGGAATACAATAGTAGTGTGCTATATTTAATTGAACAGTTGATTTATCCAGGATTATTCCAACTCCTTAATTGCACATTTCTACTTTCCCTTTCTTTATTCTTCAGTTGCTCTACTGGGCAGGGGGTCTGGAGGGCAAATGTATTCATTATGTTCCCAGCAAATAAGATATGAATCACACTGCAGGGGACAAAATTAAATTTACAGTTTTCCCCTCTACATGTCATAAACTATTGATTTAAACAAGAGAGAAAGCCACAGTAAGAAGGAACATCATTGCAGTCTTTTTGTTGTTTTCTCTGGTTTCTGGAAGGGATTTTGGTCAGTAACAGGTGGAATACAGAGGGTGGGCCGCAGTGGTGGACTGCTGCCGGTTCCGACCGGTTCGAGCGAACCAATAGTTCTGACCACCAGCTGGGCCCACCCGCCCATCCCGACGCTATCCCGTCCTATATATTTCATTCTCTGGCTTGCTCGCCCCACCCTTGCAGCCCAGCTGATTTTCCACTCTACTCACTGTGGCTGCCCGAGAAGCATGAAATCTCCATATGATTGACGCCGCGCGCAAGCGCGGATGACCCGCGCGTGAGTGAAGCGAGAGTGTGCGCGCGCGCTCACATTTTTGGTTCACTAGGTGAACCGGTTGTTAAATCATGTGAAGCCCACCTCTGGTGGGCAGTTGCTGAATTTCTAGTTTCTCCTGCCCTATGTAGAACTAATGGGAAAATCTAAATTAGGAAAAGGGAAATAGGTGGAACAATTATACTATTTATTTACCATATTGTATGACATCCATTTGCAATTTTTTGTATAAACAACATTTAAAGATTTAGATTTATAGATTTATATTATTTATAGATCAACTATTCCTAATAAAATTTGCATTTTCTATATACCACATTACAGAACATATGCACTTCCTTAGAGAACTGAAGTTATTCTTACAACGGATTTTAGTTGTCAAGTATGCTAGTATACTTTTTCCTGCCAGCGTAATTAAGTTATTTATCAAGATGGATGTTAAAGGAACATCTGAGCTGCCATTTAATTATAGGAGGAGTACACAAAATTTCTGTTCAATAGGATTTAAAAATACTGTATCTTTAATCATTCTAAATTGTACAATTAGTTGGGCTAGGTTTCAATTGAGCCTTCCTTTAAACAGCTCTTGGTACATTACCCAAGGCTGTGTGCTCTCTCCACTTCTCTTCTCTCTATATACCAATGACTGCATCTCTAACGATCCATCTGTTAAACTACTGAAGTTCGCATATGACACAACAGTGATCGGTCTCATTCGAGACAATGATGAATCCACATACAGACGGGAGGTTGAACAACTAACCTTGTGGTGCGACCGGAACAATCTGGAACTGAACACACTCAAAACCGTAGAAATGGTGGTAGACTTCAGGAGAAACCCTCCCATACTTCCACCTCTTACAATACTAGACAACACAGGATCAACAGTAGAGACCTTCAAATCTCTAGCTTCTACCATAACGCAAGATCTAAAATGGACACCTAACATCAAAAACATCATCAAAAAAGTACAACAAAGAATCTTCTTTCTGCGCCAACTCAGAAAGCTCAAACTGCCCAAGGAGCTGCTGATACAGTTCTACAGAGGAATTATTGAGTCATCTGCACCNNNNAATTTGATTAATAAATAATTAGAACTGCAGAAAAAACAATTGCTACCAACCTGCCTCCCATTGAGGACCTGTATACTGCATGAGTCAAAAAGAGGGCTGTGAAAATATTTAGAGACCCCCCGCATCCTGGACACAAACGGTTTCAACTCCTACCCTCAAAACGACGCTATAGAGCACTGCACACCAGAACAACTAGACACAAGAACAGTTTTTTCCCGAACGCCATCACTCTGCTAAACAAATAATTCCCTCCCTACTGTCAAACTATTTACAAAGTCTCCACTACTATTCATCTTCTCAACGTTCCCATCACCCATCCCCTCCCACTAATGACTGTATGACTGTAACTTTGTTGCTTGTATCCTTATGATTTATATTGACTGGTTCCTAATATGATTTGATTGCTTATTTGTACCCGGACTATCATTAAGTGTTGTACCTTATGATTCTTGATGACCGTATCTTTTCTTTTATGTACACTGAGAGCATATGCACCAAAACAAATTCCTTGTGTGTCCAATCACACTTGGCCAATAAAATTCTATTCTATTCTATTGTATTAAGGCTATTTCCTTCTCATATTTCTCATAAGAAAATCCTTGAAAAGACGAACAACTGGAGATGAGCTCAGGATTGGATATGATGGCAAGTCCCAACAGTGCCTTTTCAAGAGGCAACTGGACTTTCTGTTTTTTCTTTGAAGACATTTCACTTCTCATCCAAGAACCTTTTTCAGCTTTGACTGGATGGTGGGGAATGGAAGGATGTATACTCCTTGCAGACAGCTGGTCATCTGCATTCTTTTAGAGAATGCAGGCCACCTGGAGGTTTATCTGCATCATCAGGCTCACCTGAGTAGTGCAAATGGGTGTGGAGCCTTCTTGGAACTGTTGTAAGAACTATGTTGTAGACTAGAGATAGATGATGTTGTATCCCTCCCTCTCTTTTAAGAGAGGGCTGTTCAATTTTGACATAGATGGTTTCTTTGACCCCTCTTTCAAACCAGCGTCCTATCTATCCAAAATGTGGACTTTGCTGTCTTCAAAAGAGTGGCCTTTGTCTTTTAAATACAGCTGGATTGGATGGCAAGTTTATTAATTTTTATTTATTTATGACAATTGGGTTGGGTACAACAGATATATGGAGAGTGGGCTGGCCTCATTCATTTTGTGTTGTAAACTTTCGTTCCCAAAGGTAAAAAGTTGTCCACCATATTGGCTAGGTTTGGATTAGGCTTAAATAGGGCTGAATTTAACATGTTGTGGGAAACCAGTAATTGTTTTTGCACTTTATGTGAGTCAGGCTGTAACATCAAGCAAGGTTTATTGGTTTGGTCACACACGTTATGTGAATGCAGCAGTTAAAATTTCTTAGTTTGAATTAAGTTTTCAAATATGTGTGAATCTAGCCAGTTAGTTTAAAATTAAAAGAAATAACTTTTATTGGGGGTTTTTTTATATCCATTAATCATAAGAAAAGTGAACTGATTAAAGCTGCATCTAGGGAGTTTAGATGAACCTGCTTTTCCATTGTTGTCCTATTTTTAAAAAAATATTTTAAGGAGAACAAAGTTTGCACACAATAGTTCCTTCTCTTCTCTAGTTAATTAATGGTGTCCATCACAATGCAGAAATCACCACCCATTGCTGAAATAGGAAAACAACAGGCCAGCATCTGTCAGAAGAACATCTTCTCCTTCTGCATTTAATTGGTAGCATAAAACCTGATATTATGAGGCTGCCTTATCCACAAAAACTGGCAGCAAATGCAGGAAAAAATGCAAATGGATACTCAGTACTACAATCAGCTGAAAGAGGAAAGGTTGTTAAAAAGAAAGGCTAGGATCCATTTACACAATAATAAAAATTCTAGCACTAAGAATAATTAACGAAGCATATCACAGATTTTAAAATTTTAATGCTAACTGCATTTAAAAAAAAATAGAAAGTGCTTCCCATTGGAACAGGTGAACTGAAGTTAATTACAGGTAGTCCTCGACTTAAAAAAATTCGCTTAGTGACAGTTCAAAGTTACAACGGCACTGAAAAAAGTGTTATGGCCGTTGAAGCATCCCCATGGTCACGTAATTTACATTTGAATGCTTGACAACTGACTCACACTTATGACAGTTTCAGTGTCCCAAGGTCATTTGATCACCTTTTGCAACCTTCTGGCAAGCAAAGTCAACAGGGAAACCAGATTCACTTAACAAAGGTGTTACTAATTTAACAACTGCAGTGATTCCCTTAACAAATGTGGCAAGAAAAGTCATAAAATGGGGCAAAACTCACTTAACAAATTTCTCACTCAACAACATAAATTTTGGGATCAAATGTGGTCGTAAGTTGAGAACTACCTGTACAGCATTTCAATATCTTAACTAAACATTACACCTGATTACACCTCATTCCTAACTCTTAGACTGTTCTGGGGTTAAGGTGGGTACTATAACATTTAAAATTTAGCCTCTCCTAGTGTCACATAGTTTGAAAGATGAAGATATTAAATATTATATTGATCCTGGTTTAATATGCCTTTCACATATGTCATAGGTCCTGTTGATCAGGAACACATATTTCTGTTCATGGAAATGACACACAAAAAAAGAATTTTATGTAAGTATTTTTGAAAAGTAAAAGGTGTTTTCACTGGGTAAACCAACTACCCTGTGTTTTAGACAAAGTCATACTGAAATTATTTAAATAAATAAATTACTTGACCTAAAGTTCTGATATCCTTTCTTAAGAAAGAAATATATGGCAAAATTGAAAATCAGGAAAATTGAACCTGTCTTCCTGGAGTTCATGCAGTTAGAGTTAAGGAGGTTCCCCTTCTGATAGAGAGCTTATAACTTACACTCTGCTAAAATACTTTTAAGTTAAGTTGACTAGAATATTTTAAAGTAAAATAAATAAGCATCATTCTAAATACATATATCAATACTGAAGAAATATTATTCTTTACATTTACATTTATTTTCTCTCTCCCGATTATACTCACAGGATTTTTTAACTATCTGTTCATTATTAATATCAATATTAATAAGATAGACACTTTAAAATATTTAAATTTCAAATTAGATTTTTCTTGGAATAATTTTTCTATGTTAGTTAAAGGAATTCAACACCAAGTAAAACTCCATTTCATACAACTATCTAGTGTAGAATTAAAAGGGAGTACAGTGGTACTTGGTATTCATCGTTAATTGGTTCCAGGAGGTGTGATGAGTACCAAAAATGACGAGTAACAAACAATTTTTTTCCCATAAGGAATAGCGAGGCACTAAGCAACTGACACAAAGTTCTAGCTTGTGCATCAAGAACCAAGCAAATAAGTCCCAAGTACTGGGACAAAATTTTCTTGTCAAAATGCATTGAGTACCAAATCCAACAAGTTTCAAAGCAGTTGAGTACCAAGGTACCATTGTATATGAGGCTGATTCCAGTTAGTTGAATAACCTGATAATTAACAAACTTTCTGTTATGCAAATATATGTTTATAATGAACATACATAGAGAAATGACAAAGAAATATAGCACATACTCAGCATATAATGCTTATATTTGATTCTAGCCATAAGGGAAACTAATAGTTCAAATATGAAATTAAATATTAGAGGAGATAAAAGACATCCTTGAAAAGTTTCATACAACATTTTTATAGATGAAGAAATAACTCCATTTATAATGTCCTTGATAGAACTATGAGAATACTATAGTTTAATCCAGATATATCTCTATCTATATATATAGATATGATATGCCAATCAGTAATTTAACATCTGAGGATTGCCTCCTTGTCATAAAGTCAGATTATGTGGGATGAATTGATGAAAATATTACAGTTGGCCATCTTCACGTCAGAGTTGCAGTCAACATTTGATCAAGAAATTGGATAGTAATTTGAACAATTAGTAAACAGTCTACTGTCAGGTGCAAAGAATCAGGGCCGTATGTTAAGTTGCAGGACAGAAGATTTACTCAAGCAAATACACAAGAATCTAGTCAAGTAAATGGTCAGTACTTTGACCAGAGTGACAAATTTCACCCATAGATGAATGGTATCTGAGCAGGAAATGACTGGTTTAGGGAAGGGATCCCAGTGGACAACTTGTTAAAAGTATTCTGTTGCAAAACAGGCAAAATCTATGCTTGGAATAATTAGGAAGGAAACTCAGAGATGGGTTCCTCCCAGTTCACACCAGTTCGTCTGAACCAGTAGTGACCCGCTGGTGATGTCACGGCGACGTCATGGAACAGGTTCTGTCGGTGCTGGTCCGTGGGCGCTGCCATCTTTTTGGGGGATTTTTTTTGGGGGGGGAAGGTTTTTTGGGGGGATTTTTTTCTGGGTTTTTTTTTCTTCTGCGCATGCGCAGAA
This sequence comes from Thermophis baileyi, assembly GCA_003457575.1. Lineage (NCBI taxonomy): Eukaryota > Metazoa > Chordata > Lepidosauria > Squamata > Dipsadidae > Thermophis > Thermophis baileyi. The sequence continues at coordinate 16,378 of QLTV01000427.1, forward strand.
GCCGAGATTCCGGCACTGCGCATGCGTCGCCATCTTGTTTTCAGCTTTTTTAAAAAAAAAATTGGATTTTTTGGCACTGTGCATGCACGCGCGCGCCCACGAGGCACAGCCCCGCAGCATGGGAGGAAGCGAACTGGCAGCGAGGTAAGTTAGAACCCACCCCTGAGGAAACTGAAAGTAAAATGCCAATATAATAGTGCCATTATATAATATATTGTGAGATTATATTTGATATGAGAGCTTGATGTGGTGTGGTGGCTAGGGAATCAAGCTAGAAATTGTGAGATCATGAGTTCTAGTCTGTCTTAGGCACAAAACCAGCTGGGTGACCTTGGGCCAGTTATTTATCTCAGCCCTAGGAAGAAGGCACTGGCAAACCACTTCTGAAAAACCTTGCCACGAAAACTTCAGGGACTAGTCCAGGCAATTGTCAAAAGTCCCGAAAATAAAAATATAAAGCTGAAAGAGTTGGGAAAAAAGTAATTAGAATAATCTAGTGAAGGGGGACTTAACATTTCATTAGATAATTGTTTCCATAGTCAAACATAGAAAGAGTTTTGTTTTGTTTTCTAAACAGTCAGTTGGAATCTGCCTTCTTGAAAATTAAACCCATCGTTCTATTATTTGATGCTCTGGATTGAGTGAGATCCTTTGAAGTATTTGAAGAGTTTCAAATTTCCCATCATAGTAAAAGCAAAATGTGCCTAGCTCTTTCAATCTTTCTTTATAGGATTTAATCCAGTTCTCTGATCATTCTCATTACTATTCTAGGAACATGTTCCAGTTTCTCAAAATGTCGTGCCAAGAACTGGTTACGATATTTAAGAGCACTCTTCTTCAATTCAATGATTTCTGTACAAAGAAGTCAGGGTACTGCTTGAGCAGTCACAGAATCCTTTTGCCTTTGTCTGATAAACTTCCTTGAGCCATCTGGAGAGAATACCTTTATATAGTAACAAAAAGGTAAAGGTAAAGGTGTCTTTACCTTTATATCATAGTAACAATTTTTGTTTACAAAATTCTGCATTATTTGCTATATTTCCATGAGAGGATTAGCATGGCAGATGACAAACAATAAACCAAGAAAGGGAAAATATGAGCCCTTTCAGATATTTGGCATTTTGACCAATCTATCTGCTACTATCCTTAGCAGGGGGTTGGATTAGAAGACCTACAAGCTCCTTCCAACTCTGTTATTCAGTATTATAACCTGACAGCAGTCATTGAGTTGGGCTGTAAAATTTTGTATCATTTTAGCATATTATCACCTTTTCAGTCCTTGAATGTACATTTTCTGCTTATTTTCTTTGTGGTTTTTTTTTTCAGATTTGCATTCACAGTCCTGGCAAAACAGGCCAATGGAGCTTAGTTAGGATGTTTTCATTATTTTGTCATTTTTATATTTAAATTGCAATACATATGTAAGCAAAGCTTTGTGCTCAGATAGGTTGTTCTAATCTAGGTTAATGATATGAGTTATGAGATTACTTAAACTTTATTCCCAAACCATGAGAGATTCCACAGCAAGTAGTACCCATGTAGTGATACTAAGTATGGACATACAGTATTCCTCCACCAAGGGTAGCAGATTGCAAATCAGTGTGGATGTTAGCAAGCTACCAAGATTATGGAACCAGCTAAATCTGACAATTCAGCACTGATGATAATAATAATAAATACCAAATCCAGTCAAAACATCTAGCTAACTGTGCAACTAACCATAATAACATCAAAATGGTTCACTGTAAACATCTATAAAAATTGTCATGTACCAGTAATGAAAGTGATTAATGTGGCAGTACCAAGGGATAGTAAAATAAAAAAACAAAGAATTGGAGAAGATCACAAGGTATCAAGATCTGAAAATTTAAATTGAAAGATTATGGCATAAACTGGTCCTCATGGTTATTGACACACACAAAATCTGCACATTGATAAAATTTCCATCTGTTAATTGCAAAAGACCCACTGTTTGAATATACACATATACAATGCTGATACATTACGACATCCTGCATTCTTGGGAAGAATTTGATGCATATGAAGACCAAACAACAGCTAAAGAACTGACAGCAATGACTTCACATTGTTGTGAACAGATAATAATAATAACAAGAAGAACTTTTAATGTCATTGAATTCTTTGAGAAAATAATGACTCAGGCATTCAGAAAGCGTTACAGGCAAAAATAAAAAGACAAGATGACTGAGCTTTCAATTGCACACGTGGGCATGATTTGGAAAGGCAATTTAGTGACACCATAAATGGCAGCTTTTTAGAACAGCTTTTTTGATGCCTATGAGGGAAGGAGTATCTCTTGATTTAATACACTATTGTACTTACTTTTCCTGCAATGAAGTGTCCCTTAGGGTAAAAGAGAGATAGGATTCAGGATGCACTGAGTAAGTGGAAGTGGGGCCTATTAGAAAGCTTTTGCAACTAAAAATGGATGAGGACTGAAATCTAAATGCCTTAAATATTGACACTTCTAGAAACTTGGAACTGCATTAACTGTTTGAACTTAAAAGGAATGCACACAATCATGGAAGGTAATAAACATGTACTTATATTAAAAAAAAAAACTTTACTTCCATGATAATTTAGTCTTTTTTTAAAAAAAGGGTACAGATATAAAAATGGAATGAAAAAGACATACCGAATAAAATATTCAAGAGGGACATGGATTAAAAAATAGATCAATGTGTTCTCTCTTATATAAATATTAACATAGCACGTTATTAGAACAAATTTGAATTTGTTATCAATTCATCACAATCTTTCTCATTTTATCACCTGTTCCTGATAGAACTAAATGTTCTAGTTTTGTGAATGTCTTAAGAGTGTTCAGAATGTGATGTTCTCATTCATTTGTAGAGATAATAATATTGTACATTGCAGGATTGTCATAAGTATTATTTAGACTGTGAATGCTAAGCATTTGGATGCTCTTTAAGTTCCATTGGGACCTTTTGAAGCTCAAAGACGTTGATGTAAAATCAATATGATTTACATATTTATAGGACATTTTAATGGTAACTTTCTTTAGCTCACTTGAAAGAAGATTATCTCTGAAATCACACTGCATCAAGAAATAGCAAAGTAAAAGTCTTTGTAAATGTTCTATAAATGTTGGAGAAGGAATAGAAGATAACTTCATTGGCAGGCAATATATCTTAAAGTAATAAACTTCCATTTTAAATGAAAATAAACAAACATAGGTTAGGTCATATTAACCTGGATTCTGCCATTATTCCTCCTCCTCCTCCAGAGAAAACTCACCTTCTCTCTCTTTTCTTAGCTATGCATATGCCCCTCCTTTCTTTATTAACATGGCCTTCTCAAAAAGAAATCTTGTTTCAGTAACCTCTGAGAGTTCTCAGAATGTCAACAAACATGTAGATAAGGGTGACCTAGTAGACACAGTTTAATTGGATTTTAAGAAGGCTTTTGACAAAGTCTTAACCTCCAGAACAAACATCACACTAATGGGATAGTAAGAGTGACCCTTTTACTAATTAAATTACAGAGTACAAAAGATGAATAAATGAGCAGTTCTTGTAAAGGAAAGATACTAAAAATTTGGGACTGTCAAGACCTACATTGGGCCTTCTCCTTTTCCAGTTGTTTCCAATTTGTTCATAGTGTAGGAATGAGTAATATAGTGGCTGCATTTGCTTATAGCAATAGATTTGTAGCAATATGCTAGAGAAAAATAGGGTCGCGGTGGCTCAGTGGCTAAGACACTGAGCTTGTTGATCAAAAGGTCAGCAGTTCAGCGGTTTGAATCCCTAGTGCTGCGTAATGGGGTGAGCTCCCGTTACTTGCCCCGGCTTCTGCCAACATAGCAGTTCAAAAGCACGTAAAAAATGCAAGTAGAAAAATAGGGACCACCGTTGTTGGGAAGGTAACAGCATTCCGTGCACCCTTGGCATTTAGTCATGCTGGCCACATGACCATGAAGACGTCTTCGGACAGTGCTGGCTCTTCGGCTTTGAAACGGAGATGAGCACTGCCCCCTAGAGTCGGGAATGACTAGCACATATGTGCAAGGGGAACCTTTACCTTTACCTTACTAGAGCAAAGGGTTCCAAAAAGAACTAGAAGGATGAACATTTAAATGGCCAATAAGCAAGCACATTGGGGGCCCAAAGTATCCTGCTTCTGAAACATTATGAAAGGTCTAAGTTGCCAGTGATTGACTTGGAAAGAGGTGTTTGGATTCTGCTTTACACTAATCAGCTATGATAAACAGTGTATAGTTACAGGAAGGAGAAAAGGGAAATTCTATATTGGACAAAGCGATCAACTAACACTAAATGTGGTATCTTCATTTATAGCAATGCCACAACAATAGAATAGAATACAATAGAATAGAATTTTTTATTGGCCAAGTGTGATTGAACACACAAGGAATTTGTCTTGGTGCATATGCTCTCAGTGTACATAAAAGAAAAGATACGGTCATCATGAATCATAAGGTACAACACTTAATGATAGTCCAGGTATAAATAATCAATCAAATCATATTAGGAACCAGTCAATGTAAATCATAAGGATACAAGCAACAAAGTTACAGTCATACAGTCATTAGTGGGAAGGGATGGGTGATGGGAACGATGAGAAGATTAATAGTAGTGCAGACTTAGTAAATAGTTTGACAGTGTTGAGGGAATTATTTGTTTAGCAGAGTGATGGCGTTCGGGGAAAAAACTGTTCTTGTGTCTAGTTGTTCTGGTGTGCAGTGCTCTATAGCGTCGTTTTGAGGGTAGGAGTTGAAACAGTTTGTGTCCA
>QLTV01000427.1:21230-35129 GCA_003457575.1 Thermophis baileyi
CCTAGGGCAGTTTGAGCTTTCTGAGTTGGTGCAGAAAGAACATTCTTTGTTGTGCTTTTTTGATGATGTTTTTGATATTAGGTGTCCATTTTAGATCTTGCAATATGGTAGAACCTAGAAATTTGAAGGTCTCTACTGTTGATACTGTGTTGTCTAGTATTGTAAGAGGTGGAAGTATGGGAGGGTTTCTCCTAAAGTCTACCACCATTTCTACGGTTTTGAGTGTGTTCAGTTCCAGATTGTTCCGGTTGCACCACAAGGTTAGTTGTTCAACCTCCCGTCTGTATGCGGATTCAATGCTTGGAATACTGTGTTTAGCTTGGACCAGTGTTTTCCAAGAAAAATATTATATCTTTAGCTGAAAGACAGCTAAACTGGCCATGAATTTGGAGAAATTATTTTGTGGTAATACTACATCTGGGGCATTCAAAAAAAAGGAGGAAAATCATAGACTGTATAAAAGTACATTTGACATAAAGGATGTAGATAGAGAATCATTCTTCACATATCTCCCTAATACTAGAATAAAGATGAACACAAATGCCTTTTGAAACACTCCACCAAATCTGTGGCAGGTAAATGGGTGAGTAATTTATCCAATGGAAAAAGAAATTGTGCGGCAAATTTTCAAGGGCAGGATACCATTTTAGCCACATTGAAGGATTTTATTCATTCATCATAATGTCAATAAGGGTTTAATTGAAGCATAAAGGGCCAAAAACTATACAGTAGTCCACACTATGGGTTGTCCATATCCTTTTAGTTGCATCATGACTAGATCTGGCTATAACCATTTTTATAAAATTCTCTTTTATAAAATGATATTTTTAAAAGAAATTCTACTAAAAATGCCTTGTTTATTCTTTGAAAGACATATAAAAAAAATCTCTTTCATTAAGTGAATGATAATTGCTTGTTCAGTAAAAGTAAATCTTTAGACATTCATAAAAATTTGGTTAAACTTTTAATTTTCTACTGCAGAATTCAGTGATGACAACCAACAAGGGTGACACTAAAGAACAAAAAATGGAATATAAAGCTATTGGGGGATTATAAATTATCAGTTTATCTAGAATAAAAGGCAGTATGTCTTTGAAAGCCAGTTGTGTGTTATATCACATTTGCATTGAAATCTGGTGGCCATTGTGACTAACAATACTGAAATAAATACAGTGGTACTTCAGTACTCATCGTTAATTGGTTCCATGAGATGTGACAATTACTAAAAGTGATTACTGCCAAACAAACCATGTGACTAATTTGTTTCAGCTGGAAAGCGTAGCGAGTCATGAGGCAACCAACAACAAGTTATAGCTTGTAAATTGAATAACAAACAACGAGTACCAGAACAACATTGCATCAAAATGCATCAAGTACCAAATTTGATACTTTGATACAAATCAAAGCAGTTGAGTACTGAGGTACCATTGTAGCTCTTTGGGCTTGGTCCCAAGTTTTACTTTAATTAAACTATTCTTCCTTTTTTTCCTTAATAGAAGATTGAATTAACCTGGTCCTGGCTTTTAAATTAATGTTTACTTATTTCTTCTAGGGGAAAAAAAACCTGAATACACACACACACACACACACACACACACACACACACACACACAAGTATGAAAGGAGGAAGAGAGACAAGACATGCAAGAATAGTGATATTATTAGCTGTAACACCATGGAAATGATTGATCTTGCGGCTTTAAATAGAGGATGAAGAGGATTACATTTTGTCATTTTAATGATTTTAACTACTTAGTCAATTGAGTTTTCTAGATAACTACCAGGTCTGTGCAAGGCTTTAGGGGGGTATTTCATTTTGTTGAAAGTTTATGTGAAGCACTCTTACAAAGCCTGTTCACAAAAGAATTCCTATTCCTATAGCACTAAAAGCAATGTGAAGTGGCTGCATGGCTTTGATTTGCATTACTATCACCACTTGTCTAGCATTTCAGTGGTTTGAAGAGGTTTCTGTGCAGTTAAATGAGGCTAAACTGATGGACAATAATCATATCAGCTTGATGGGACAAAGCACTGCTTTGGTAAAGAACAGCCATCTCACACAGATCCGCATACTACTACTGCTCTTGTACATACATTCCTTGGATCATCTCCAAATTTCACACTTCATCATTATGCGAGGCTCTAGCTCTGTAGGTTCAGTGGTGGACATTTAACACTTCTCAGAACTTCACAAGCAAAGCATGACACAACACTTACCGTATTGTTTGGACTATAAAACGCACCGGACTATAAGACACACCTAAATTTACAGGAGGAAAACAAGAAAAAATAGTTTTTGGCCTCCGCGCATCACATTTTTGCCCTCCCCGGCCCCCAGAAGCACTCTGCAGTGCTCCGCACATCCATTTTCACCAAAAACAGGCCCGTTTTTGGGCTCCCAAGCCCTCTGCGCATCACGTTTTCACCCTCCCAGGCCCCCAGAAGCACTCTGCAGTGCTCCACATGTCCATTGCCAAAAATGGGCCCATTTTCACCAAAAACAGGCCCATTTTTGGGCTCCCAAGCCCTCTGCGCATCACGTTTTTGCCCTCCCAGGCCCCCAGAAGCACTGTGCTGGTGTGTTCCTGTTTTCACCAAAAACGCACCCATTTTCACCAAAAACATGCCCATTTTTGGCCTGCAGAGTGCTTCTGGGGGCTGGGGAGGGTGAAAACGCGACACGCGGAGGGATTGGGAGGCCAAAAACACCCATAATTGGTATATAAGACGCACCTAAATTTTCACCCACTTTTAGGGGGGGGAAAGGTGCGTCTTATACTCCGATAAATACAGTACCTCTTTGCAAAGTGCACCATGTCCAATTTCTTTTGAGGACTATATTTTGCCATTCTGAAGTAATCTTTGCTGACAATTCTAAGACTGGATAATTGCAATGTGTTGTAGATTGACCTGGAAACTGCAACTAAAGCACTATGCCTCAGCCAAGTTATTGAAGGGAGGGACATATCACTATCATATCCCACCTGTTGTTGTTTTTTTAGATAATGTTTATTAAAAGAACATTTTATAAAGATTTGAAGCATAAAAGAAAAAGAAAGAAACTGTAAGAGGGTAAAAGTAAAAGTAAAAGTGAAGGATAACAAAAAGGAAATAAAAAAGTAATCTAAGGAATCTTCTTTGTATCAGTTACAAACATTACAGTTACCGTCTTCGCATACCATCTTCCCATATTACATATCATGTTCCTTTTTTTTCCATATGCAGACCTTTTTAATCAATAAATTCCAAAATAACCAGCTCATTTTATCCAGCAAAAGTCTATAAAGGGTTTCCAATCTTTTGTAAAAAGTACTTAATCAAATAAGTCAGTTTGGCCATTTCTTCAAATGCAGCCATCTTCACAATCCATTACTCCATTATTGGGGTTTCTGTAGTTATCTGTTTTGTGCATATAATAGTTTCAGTACAGGTACCATATATAAAATCAATGGTCCATGAGCCTTTTCTAGTTGACTGTCCATAAATCCTAATAGGAAAAATTCCAGCTTCATCTGATAATTAATTTTTAGAACTCGTTGCATCACTCTATGTATGTGTAGCTTTTTGCTTTTCTGTGGCGAAATGAGCCATGGTGGTACAGTGGTTAAAATGCAGTATTGAGGCTAATTAAGTTCAAGTTTCACCATCTCAAGGTTGACTCAGCCTTTCATCCTTCCGTAAAATGAGGACCCAGATTATTGGGGGCAATATGCTGACTCTGTAAACTGCTTAGAGAGGGCTGTGGAGCGGTATATAACTGCTATTGCTATTGCTACTTTCCACAAGCCCCCATGCATAATAAAATACACCTTTCCAAAGTGATTAGAAGTACCTTTATATATCTTAAACAATTTCTATGTTGTCATATACCAATGGTACATCATTTTTTAAAAAAAAATCTTTTAAATTGCAAGATAATGTGAATTTCAGACCTTTTGATCACATTGATTCATTTGAATATTGAACCAAAATTCTTGGCCCATTTCGCCATACATTCTTTAATGTGCTCTTCTTTTGTTTCAAATTTCTGCTAAAGTTTCTGTATTTTAATAATCACATTATGCATTCATTCACAATTTACTTTAAAATTATGCTATTTTTTATTCCTGGTACTTTTAACCTATATTAAATCTTTCTCTTAATTGCGCATGAGAACTATTGAAAATCAAACGTCTCTGCAGTCAATTCTTCTCTTGATTTCATCTTAAGCTTTCTGTCCACTTCGAAATGGATCCGGACTGTGGCAGCCATTTTCTCCATTTCTCAGCTTAACACACTTGGGGGGGGAGCTCTGGAATGTCAGAGGAGACATCAACAACTTACTATCTTGTGGGAACCAAGGTCATCCCAACAGGTACTGGCCAGAGACTGGAAGAGGTTACCAAGGAGATGCCAGAACACCTAATTGGACAATGTGACCTGTGACAAGGAGGGAGGGAACTGTCTATTCTTTAACTATACTGAAAGCGCGGGAAATAACCATAGCTGGTTTTTCAAAAGTGCCGAAATGATGTACTCAATAAAGCACTTCTTTGAGAAAGCCAATAGTCTCAGAGCTGCTGGATTGGTTGGGTTTATTACTTGGAACTTTGACACTTTCCATATTCCTGACTAATAAATCTTAATAAGTTAACCATTTGCCTTTAGCTGCTGTTTCTTTTCTATAAAATGCTTCCTGAAATGAGGCCAATGTAGGCAGAGGTGGGCTGCTGCCGGTTCTGACCGGTTCGGGCAAACCAGTAGTTCCAACCAGCGGCTGGGCTTGCCCACCCGCCCTGGCGCTATCCCGTCCTATATAATCACCATTTTTTCAATGCTGCGAGCACGCATGTGCTCACATTTTCAGTTCTGGGCGAACCGGTTGTTACAGTATTTGACACCCACCTCTGAATGTAGGTATTTGGGGCATAGCCTGAGTTTGTATCTATTCCATATTTGGGATATAACATTCCTAATATAATGATTTTTAAAATCTACATTAACTTTGTCCTTCCATAAGTAATTATGCCACCCAAGCCTCACATTTAGCTCTCTGAACTTAGTACGGGATTTTGATTATTATTCTGCAGTCTCCTGTTGAAAGCAAAACCACCCAGGCAAACTTCCTTTTTTAGAGTCTGTTTTGATTTACCTTCTTCTCTTTGTCTACCGTTATCTCTTAATCTTCAGTAAAGTGCTAATCTCCATAGCAACTATGTATGAGTGTGTAATTGACACCTGAACCAGGGAACTTAATAATGACAATCCCTACAGTCATGTCTGCCATGGTTAACTGGATCCCATTGTTAGACGAGGCAACTTCCCGATGGCTTTCCACAACCAGGTCCATGGGGAAACTAACAAGAACTTGCAAATCCTGGGTGAGTTTGCAAGCAGGCCAGTATGCAGATAAGTGGCTGCTACCATGTAGTAGAAGGCATGAGAGGGGCGCGACAGAGGCTTGGGGGGGGATTCATGGGGGTGCATGAGGATGTACAAGAATGAAAGCAAGGCATAATGTGGTTTGGGAAGAGTGCATGAGATGCATGGGGATGATGACACTTAGTAGGGTACATGAGGATGTGAAGGATGTGCAAGGATGCAAAGTAGACATGGTGAGGATTGTGGAGGGTTTGTAAGGGTGTACGAGGGAGGCATAGCCAGGGTTGTGAAGTGCACATAAGAGTGCAAGGAGGTGCATAAGAGTGTGAGGCTTGGGGAGCATGCAGGAGGTGTGCGTAAGTGGGTGGTAGAACACAAGCACAGTGGATTCAGGGAGGGTGCAGGGATCAGGGAGACTTACCCCAAGATTTGTGACCTTCCCTACTGGCTTCCCCATTGATTTTCTGCGGTTGTCAGCAAGAAAGGTTGCAAATGACAATAACTTGATCACAGGGTGTTATTATTATTATTATTATTATTTATAAAATTTGTATGCCGCCCAACTCCCGAAGGACTCTGGGCGGCTCACAGTATATAAAAAAGACAACAATAAAAACATATATATATAAAAACAATTTAAAAATATATCAATATTAAAATAAAACATTCACACAAACATACATGGGCCAATCAGTCAATTATTGGCCCCAGGCCTGCCAGAAAAGCCAGGTCTTAACGGCTTTATGGAAAGCCAGTAAGGTGGGGGTAGTACGGATCTCGGGGGGAAGTTGGTTCCACAGAGTCGGAGCAGCTACAGAGAAGGCCGTCCCCCGCAGTCCCGCCAGCTGACACTGTCTGGGCAANGTGGGGGTAGTACGGATCTCGGGGGGAAGTTGGTTCCACAGAGTCGGAGCGGCTACAGAGAAGGCCCTCCCCCGCGGGCCCGACAGCCGATACTGTCTGGCTGACGGGACCTGAAGAAGGCCAGCCCTGTGCGACCTCACTGGTCGTTGGGAGGAGTGTGACAGAAGGCGGTCATGCAGATAAACTGGTCCTGAGCCATGTAGGGCTTTAAAGGTAACAACCAACACCTTAAATTGTGACCGGAGCGCAATCGGCAGCCAGTGCAGCTTGCGAAGGATGGAACTCGTGTGGGTGTACCTTGGCACACCCACGACTGCTCGCGCAGCTGCATTCTGGACTAATTGTAGTCTCCGGACACCCTTCAAGGGTAGCCCCATGTAGAGCGTGTTGCAACAGGTTGTAAGTGCAAGCCAGTTGCCAAGCATCCACATTGTGATCATGTGATACTGGGGATACTGGGAGAGTGGAAGATTGATTGTGTCCACCGTTCCTTCAATGCCTTTGTAACTTCAAACAGTCACTGAATGAATGGTCATTAATTCAAGGACTATTTAGCCTTAGTCCTCCTCTTCAATTGCATCTTGGAGACTCTTATATTGAGCCTTTAGCACTTTAGACTTATATACCGCTTCATAGTGCTTTACAGCCCTCTCTAAGCGGTTCACAGAGTCAGCGTATTGCCCCCAACAATCTGGGTCCTCATTTTACCCACCTCAGAAGGATGGAAGGCTGAGTCAACCTTTCCCCCTACAACATATAAACATTCCAACTGTTTTGAATGAGGTGCAGTAGCTGTCAATTTGGCAAATTCTATCATATAAAACCCTAAGTCAGAGGTGGGATTCAGCCAGTTCCGACCAGTTCAGGCGAACTGGTTGTTAAAATTCTAAGCTTTAGTTTAGTCTCTTTCAGAATTGCCTACACAGAAGTATTGTCAATCCTTCTCCTTCTGCTATTTATTTATTATTTTGGGGTGCAAATGGGCTTTAATTGTAAATTGCTTCTAAGGAGTCAATGGGATTTATTGCTCTGCCACCTCAGGTGTGAAATGTTGGCTGTTATGACACAATATATTGCTTTTTAATAAGCTCAGACTCCAATGTCTTACTTTCCTTGGTGATGGGAGCAGAATGCTTTGCTGGTCTCTCCCCATCCTTTCACTGGGGGAGTGGGGGGCATTTGCATCAGGAAACTGAGGGTTGGTTAACTCTTTCATTTCTGGAGGTGTTGCGTATAGGCCCAAGGCCTGGGGAAAGGGAGAGTGGCTGGGAGGCGGGGCTGGGTATGATGATTGACGTCGAGTTGGCCACATCCACCCAGTCATATGACCACCCGGCCACACCTACCCAACCAGTCATTAGGGCAGAGAACCGGTTGTTAAATGATTTGAATCCCACCACTGCCCTAAGTGCTTAGAACCTGGATTCCTAAAGGACCACCTGCCAGCTTATGTACCTGATTATCCACTAAAATAACTAACAATGCCCCTGATGGTGCCATATTTGTCAGCATTTTGTTTTGGCAACCTGAGAGAATATCCACAATGCAGACATCTAAGTTGTGGAGATTTCCATTCCATTCTGGTGTAGTTAGTACCATGCCTTTTAAACTTTTAGTGCCCATTTAAGACATACCTATTCAATGTGTTGTTTTATCAAACTTATAGCATTGTACATTCTGATCTGGTACATGATTGTCCTATATCTTAGTTGATGCTTTTGAGCACTTTTTATTTTAATATAAAGAAACTAGAAATGAGTTAAGCCCACACCAAAGCTTGAAATGAAGTTGAGTAAAGATATTCGTTGGTTTGTGGCATAGAAATCCTATACATGCATGCTTGCATGCATTTAAACATATAGGGTAGTTTGACTTTCAAATAATATACTTATCAATAATTGACAGCTGCTTATGTTAGTTGTTTCCTTAGTTCTCATTTTAGCCTTTCCATGTTTTCCCATTCTCCTTCTTGCTTAGATGGCTTTTAATGTCTTCTGTGTTGCTCAGCAGTCTCTGACTTGCTGATCCTTTCCTTGTGAAGCAAGAATAGCATTTTAATGGCCCTTCCTGTATGCATACATTTTGGGAACAGATGGCTACCTTTTCTGTTCTGGCTACAGCTTGTTCTTTGGGTTTGGTTTTTAGGCAATGGAAAATTAAGGAAGGACTTATCCTTTTGAACAGCCTGGTATGGTTCAGCAGCAAAGTGGCAGCTCTGACAAATTCCATATTATAGTCTTCCTCATAACTGAGATGAAATTGACCTTCATCTTTCTGAAATATAGCTGATCCATTTTTAGTAATTATTTTTACAATTCCAGTGTCTGTAGGAATTATTTTCAAATCAACCCATAGCTATACAAAAAAAAAAAGGCCACAAAGGCTATAAATTGGTTGTCAAACTTTTCATCCAAGTGATATCTGAACTGGTTTCTTAGGCTTTTGTTGGTTCTTGTCAGTTCTTATATATTGTACTTAAACTTCATGCTGACTAGAAGATCAAAAGTAGAATCATGCAAAGTTGGTGAAGCGCTTACTCTTTTCCACTGGTGCTTATCTGTTTTATTCTGCCATTGTGTAATTTCCCAAATCAATTCTCAGGCTCAACAGACAACTCTTCTGAAGCATAACTCATTAAGCTTTAGTGCTATTTGAAATAAGAACCTTGCATGCATGAGGCCATCAAGTTTTGATATTGTCTCACCAGGACATTTTTAAGGCTATTTATATCACAATAAACTCTTTATTAGATTCATCAATCAAAAAAAGGCCAAGTTTGAACCTGGAAATAACTTTTCCTTAGTCTCATCAATTTGAAACATGGGAAACTATGGACACATTATCTTCCATTTTATTTGAAACATCCTAATTGAAATTACGGTTAAGAGCTTATATCTGCAAGAACAAATGAAAGGGAGAACTCCTAATGCATGGATCGAAAATGCAAACAGTATAACTCAAGATAGTTCAATTCCTCTAGAAAGCAACATGAAGTGTTTGCTCAAATTACATAAGAAGACTCACAAGATTAAAAATACGAGCATTGATTTACCTGTTTAGATTAGTAGATGTCACAACTGCACAGTATTATTGTACAGATTATGTGAGGTAATATGAGGTACTGTCTTTTGTATCTTGAAAAAAATAGAGAAATTTGATTCTTTAAAATGCTTCTATATCAGCGGTGGGTTGCTCCTGGTTCGGCCAGGTTCTGCGAACCAGTAGCGCCGGCAGCGGGAGGCTCTGCCCACTCGCCCGGGCATGTGCAGAAGTGTCACAAGCACGCGCGAATCAGTAGCAACGGGTTTTAGAACCCACTACTGCTCTATATATAGACTTATTCTGGTGGCTTCTAAATAAAAATGGCAATACCTTTATATTGAATCAGAAAATCTGCCTTGTCCCTATTGTTGGGGGCTTTCAGGTTTCAAGATTTTCTAGCAATCTTTATATGGAATCTATAAGAAATTATGGGAAATAAAATACACACACCTAGATACGCTAAGATGATAAGGCTTCAATAAGATATAATCATATAATTTCCATAATAAAGAAAACTGAATAGATAAGAGCAATCTATTATAAGCAGTTACTAACTGATCAAGTTCTAGGGGAGTTTCTCATTGCTTTGGGAAGTGTCTATACCAGAGATGGGTTCCAACTTACCTCGCTGCCGGTTTGCTCCCTCCCGCGCTGTGTGGGAGCGCAGTAACATGCGCAGTAACAAAAAAAATTTTTTTAAAAAAACAAAGCTGAAAAAAAAGATAGCGACTGCATGGACAGTGCCGGAAGTCAGCTTCTGTGCATGCTCAGAAGGAATTTTTTTTAAAAAAAAATTCAAAAAAAATTCAAAAAAAATTCAAAAAAAAGATGGCGGCCCCCATGGACTGGCACCAACCGATCCGGTTCGGTGACGTCATCATGACATCACCAGCGGGCCGCTACCGGTTCAGGAGAACCGGTCTGAACCGGGAGGAACCCACCCCTGGTCTATACAGTATGTTATGATACAGAAATAACTATGGTGTTTGTTGTTAAGTAGAGAGTATATCATGACTTGATGTACTTTGCTGAAAACATCTGTTTTTTCATCATTTCACAATTCTCTCTGATGCACATTTGTAGATAAATATATCTGGTTTCTGTATCTTGACTAACAGGTAGTATTGACTTGGCATGGCCTATCAGTTCTTACCAAGGCCAAAAAATGTTGTTATCAATACTTATCAACAGCATCAATTTTGTATGTTTCCTTTTCACTCTCTTTGCAGATTTCACACCTAAAGTTGTTCTTACTTGGAGTAAAGTAATAACAGTAGCTGGTCAGTTAGAGACAGCAAGTGGGCCTCCATCACCAAAACAACAGGGATTAAGGAATAAAGTGATAGCTTTCATGCAGTTACAGATAGTTGATAACTAATTTGTTATCAAATTAATTTATTTTAATTACATCAGTTAAATAAAACAGATAATTAAAAGGACTTTTACGTCCTGTGGTGCTAAATCATTGTCAAGGGGAAAATGAATGTATGAGAAACATTATATCAATCTAAAAAATATTTGTAGCTCAGGGTTGAACTGTGGAGTCCTTTGTGCTCTCTGAGTTTGGTTGTTGGTTGCAGTCATTTCCTTAGCAGATTAGAAAACATCTACTCTGGTAATGAAATGAAGGCAAGCAGAACTGAAGAAGCTTCTTGAATGAGAAGGGGGGGAAGTCCAGTTGTCTTTTAAAAACAATTTGGGACAACCATGACCTGGATAATTGAAAAATTCCATAGACAACCTTCTTGCTGGCATACATTAAAATCTATAGACTGAGAAGGCATTTCACACTAACAAATCTTCTCATCTACATCTGTAAGCCTTCCTTAAACTCATTCACAGATTTGAACAGAAAGTTTCCAGGAGGCTACCCTATCAGCTGTTTCCAACCTAATGCCTTCAATTTCTCTTATCTCCTGAGTCTGGATGATTATGGGAGTTGAAGTCCAACATATCTAAAAGGCATCAAGTTAGGGAAAGCTGTATGATACAATAAGGGTGTAACAAAAAAGTGGGGTTTTTTTTAAAGATAAGAGTGGGACCTGCAATCAGGAATGGAATCTATCCATGTCAGCTGTTGAAGAATCAGTTGATCCTCTTGTCTTGCTTTTCCATGCTCACAACATCTGTTATCAATCAGCTTCTATCTTTTATGTCAACAAGGAAAAAGATAAAGGAGAAAAGAAACATCTTCCATCAAATAAATCCTGCCATTTCTTCTTCTTCTTCCCCACTCCACCACCTCTGCTTATTTATTTATAACTGCATCTTCCTTTGGAAAAACTCATTATAGGTGCAAGGATGAAGGTGAATTCAGATCAAAGCCGCCTTGAGGCCTCATTCCCAGCATTCTTTCCTCCTCTTTCTTGCTTGCTTCAAGTTCTTTTCAAATAATTCCTTTGCACAGCTGACAGTGGACAAAGTGACATATCCTTGGTACCCTGAAAACTCAAACATTTGGAAGAGAAGAAAGTTTCTTTTTTCAAGTTATATACTAACTATTATATATTTTTATTAGCTGATGTCTTTTGAAATGTTAATGAGCAAATACTAATAAGAAAGATCTTAGCTCTCTTATAACAGTCTGTACATGTATAATTTATGTATAGATATACATGAATGGAAAGACATTTTTAAAATGATTGTAATTTTTTAAAAATTACAAATGGTAGCAAACACAAATTGACAATTTCTTGTGTGGTTTTCATACTGTATGAATGTATTCAAGGAATTTTGCCAAGTCACTGGACAGTTTCTCCAAAGAAAATCAAACATATTAAATATATAGTAGTCAAACACATAATATATGCAATGGTTCTACTGCAGCCTTTATTGACCTGCTTAATTCCAAATGTGTTGAATTTTAACTCGCATAATCCCAACTCACTTGGCAGTCCATTGAATGTGTGAAAAAAACATGGGGAAGTGGTTTAACCACAAATACAGTATCTTTAAAAGTTAATGTAATTTGGAAGACATCTGAGATAGGAACAAAGGCTAAAAATGATAATAAGAATCACTTGGCAGAAGGAGATAGAAGAAAGTGGGCAAAGACAGTGGTGATGATAGATGTAGCAGTGCCAAGTGACAGCAACATCAGGTGAAGGAGCCGGAGAAGCTGGAAAAATAGTAGGGCCTGAAGGAGGAACTAGAGAGAATGTGGAAAGTAAGTGGTCCTAGGAGTATGAGTATGTATGTATATTTTAAAAAAATCCCTTCTCACACCTATGGATCTTCTTGAGTCCAATACCAGAGACCTGGGAGTTTGATGGTTCTATGCAATATAGATAGAGCCAGTTTGGTCTAGTGGTTAAGATACTAGGCTAGAAGCCAGGAGACTGTGAGTTCTAGTCCAGTCTTAGGTATGAAAGCCAGCTGGGTAACTTTAGGCCAATCACTCTCTCTCAGCCCAACCCACCTCACAGGTTGTTGTTGTGGGGAAAATAGGAGGATGGATATGGATATATACATACACAAACACACACACACACACACACACACAATCTGCTCCAGGCTGATCAATTGATTAAATCTTTATATGATATGTATGATATTTATATTTAAATTATATTAATCATTTATGAAGTGGAAACTATACTTACTGTATATCTTGATAATTCTAGTTTCAAAGTCATGTAGTTCTGCTGTTATTAGGGCTACATCCAAGATTGTCCCAAATCTCTGTATTAACCCTTTGACTGGGCAAGATGACTTTAGAAAACCCACTAACTCTACGACTGTGATCTAGGAAAGTAGTAACACTTCTCATCTTACACCAGGTATAGCAACTAATTGTAACAATCTACTACATATCGATTTTACAGAAGATACCGTTGAAAAGGCACACAGCCTAAAACCATCTCTATCTATTGGACCTGATGGATTATGTGCCTACTTCTTAAAAAAAGCTTTCCACTGCCATAGCAGAACCTCTAAGCATAATCTATGAAAAATCTTTCAGGACCAGCTCCTTGCCCAACCTATGGTCACTAGCCACAGTCATTCCTATCTTCAAAAAGGGTGACCCCAGCCTAGTTGAAAATTGCAGACCAATCTCTTTATGTTGTATCATCTGCTAAGTCATGAAATCAATTATAAACCAATCCATTACCCTCCACTTAGAGACAAACAACCTACTCTCTAACAAACAATTTGGTTTCAGGAAAAATTTGTCCTGTAATCTGCAACTCTTACACTGCAAAAACATATGGACTACAAAACTCGACCAGGGCAAAGCAATCTACATAGACTTTGTAAAGCCTTTCATTCAGTGGTACACAACAAACTACTCCTAAAACTAAAATCTTATGGCATTTCCGGATCCCTGCATAAGTGGATAGCTGCGTTCCTATCAAACAGGCAACAAGTACCGGTAGTCAAAACAGGGAACACCCTGTCAAACCCTACACCTCTTAACAGCGGTGTCCCCCAAGGAAGCATTTTAAGACCCACACTCTTTATACTTTACATAAATGACCTTTGCAATTATATTATAAGCTACTGCGTTCTCTTCGCTGATGATGTAAAACTATTCAACACCATCGACAATGCTGCTGCCCTACAAAACATCCTTGACTATGTGTCAGAATGGTCAAATGTTCAACTCCAAATATCAAACAATAAATGCTATAT
>QLTV01000427.1:35314-55690 GCA_003457575.1 Thermophis baileyi
ATTAATCTTTTCATCATTCCCATCACCTATCTCCTCCCACAAATGACTGTATGACTGTAACTTTGTTGCTTGTATCCTTACAATTTATATTGACTGGTTCCTACTATGATTTGATTGCTTATTTGTACCCGGACTATCATTAAGTGTTGTACCTTATGATTCTTGACGAACTTATCTTTTCTTTTATGTACACTGAGAGCATATGCACCAAGACAAATTCCTTGTGTGTCCAATCACACTTGGCCAATAAAAAATTCTATTCTATTCTATTCTATTCTATTCTATTCTATTCTATTCTATTCTATTCTATTCTATTCTATTCTATCTCGTAGACGACCCTCACTTTGTCAAGGACCTTGGTGTACTCATCTCTAGTGATCTAAGTGCCAGAGCCCACTGTAACAACATTGCCAAAAAGGCATTAAGAGTTGTTAACCTAATCTTGCGAAGCTTCTCTGGTAATATTGTACTGCAAACTAGGGCATACAAAACCTTTTTCTAGACCAATTCTTGAATACAGCTCATCTGTCTGGAACCCGCATTGCATATCGGACATTAATACAATTGAGAGAGTCCAGAGGTATTTCACGAGAAGAGTCCTTCACTCCTCCGCTCACAACAGAATACCTTATGCCACCAGACTTGAAATTTTGGGCTTAGACAACTTAGAACTACGCCACCTTCGTTCTGACCTAAACGTAGTACACAAAATTATCTGCTACAACATCCTACCTGTCAATGACTACTTCAGCTTCAACCGCAACAATACAAGAACACACAATAGATACCAACTTAAGGTAAACCACTCCAAACTCTATTGCAGAAAATACGACTTCAGCAACAGAGTGGTCAATGCCTGGAATGCATTACCTGACTCTGTGGTTTCATCCCCTAACCCCCATAACTTTAACCTTAGACTGTCTACTGTTGATCTCACCCCATTCCTAAGAGGTCTGTAAGGGGCATGCGTAAGTGCACCAACGTGCCTACCATTGCTGTCCTACTGTCCCCATTTATCCGTATCCATTTCCTGTATTCATAATCGTGTTTATGCTTATATCTGTTATCTTATACATGCTTGACAAATAAAATAAATAAATAAAATAAATAAATAAACTAAGGGTGGTCAAATTGTTTTTGAATGTAAAGCAGTGAATCCCACAAATAATGAACCTTAAGGACCCCCATCAATGTTTGTTTTAGGTATCAATTGTATGAGATACTTCCTCACCCTCTCTCATGCTTTTTCTTTGTTAAAAAAAGTCTTCTCAAATTTTTGTTTGTCGAACCTAAACACATTTAATAATCTTAAACTTTTCTTTTTTGAAGTCATTTCCTAAATCAGTGATGGCAAACCTTTTTTTCCTTGGGTGCCGAAAGCGCACGTGCATGCACTATTGCACGTATGCGTGTGCCCACCGATAATTCAATGCCCCCCCACGTGCCCCACCCCCTGTGCATGCACGCGCACCCCCACACATACTGCCTGGCCCCCTGCGCATGGGTGCATGTCCCCCGTTCCCTGACTTCCGGTGGGCCCAGAGCCTGGGGAGGGTGAAAATGGCCTCCCCCGGAGGCCGAAAATGAGCCAAAAATCAGCTGAGCTAGGGCAATGGCTCACGTGCCGGCAAATATGGCTCCACGTGCCACCTGTGGCACACGTGCAATAGGTTCGCCATCACGGTCCTAGATGGTTCCTTCCTCTTTCCTATTTTCCTTCCTCCATTTATCCCTTTGTTAGCTTGCTTTCTTTTTTCAAACCATTTCCAGTTCTGGAAGCATGGCAGCCTAAATTGTATAGAGGTTTGGTGGATATTTTTGTGGCAATAATTACTGTTCCAATGACTAACAGTAGAACAGCTGAAAAGGGAATCTGCCACCTTTTCTCTCTCAGAGCATCAATTGCAGTTGATATTTCAGAACTTGGCTTTAGATATGGTAATGAGTGTTTCTCCCTCAGAAGCTGTTCTTGACAGAAAAATGCAGGAGAAAGGAAAGGAGGGGGTTAAGCTCCTGAAAGAATTGTAGCTGCTAGACTTTTGGAGGGGGTTTGTTATTTTTATGCCACATGTACAGTGTTAAGGCAAGTGATCGTGCTTTCAGGCCCATGTCATCTGTAGCATTTCTTCCACATTTTCCACTATCATGAGTCCTGCAGCAATCAAAAGATGAAGTGGCCCTCTTTTTACCTAAGAAACAGGCCAGTTAATGTAATAGGGCTGCTTTATGGCATCTCTGATGAATTCATATTTGATTTTCTGCCTTGTTTTTTTTTTATGTCTTCCTTCATTGATCATTTTTATGTTTATAGAATAGTATCCAACTGTGGGAGAGGCAAGACAGAAAGCTTCACAACTGTCTTTATATCTTCCATCGTGTCTTTTTTCCTGTCTCTGACACTTTCTCATAAATTCATGTCTCTGCCCTGTCTCATTTTTTTCCTTTTATTTCTAATTTCTTTGAGAATTTTCCTGGCATTATGTATTTTTGCCTTTAGCTAATTCTTAGTAGCAGTACCTTGGTATCTCTTGCCTCCCACTCATTTCTGTGCTCTATTACTTTTTTTCTCCATATCCCTGGTTATCATCTTGCATTTTATTTGGATTTAAGGACTCTGGATGCTGCTAATCTCTGACACAGCACAGAATGTATCAAATTGTCTCAGCAAGCTTGATAATTATTAGGCATGCAGGAGTTTCGACAAAACCTCTTCCTATCCTTGCTGAGAATAAAGGTGGCTTCAATAATGTACCAAATATAACCATCATTTCCACATATTTAGAAATTCAGAACAGTCACCAAATTTTAAAAGTGAAAGGCTTCTTAACTATTTTTTTTAATGGGAAAAGAGACCTTATTTTTATTCACAGCTGATACATCTAAATGTCTATATTTAAATCACATCTCATGAAACACCACTACAGGGTAGATTAAAAAACAAATAGGTCTTCCGGAAGTTCCCTTATCAAGCCTATATATGACAGTCATTGTGACTGATGATTCATCAGGAGCCACGGTGGCACAGTGGTTAGAGTGCAGTACTGCAGGCTACTTCTGCTGATCACTGGCTGCCAGCAGTTTGGCAGATCGAATCTCACCAGGCTCAAGGTTGACTCAGCCTTCCATCCTTCCGAGGTGGGTAAAATGAGGACCCAGATTGTTGGGGGCAATATGCTGACTCTGTGAACCGCTTAGAGAGGGCTGTAAAGCACCGTGAAGCGGTATATAAGTCTAAGTGCTATTGCTAGTGCTATTCATTGGTTAAATCCAGTGGAAAAACAAGAACAAATCTTTCTTACAAAATAAAACAGGGAGAATGGTGACTATGCATTTTGTCCCAAATAAGCTTTCCCCCCCCCTTTAAAATCTCAGTATTAACACTCACCGAAAAATGGCGTTGCATGGAAGAGTTGCCTTTTTGGTTACCATTTCTCTGTCGCTTTCTCTTTAAGCCGAGGTGGCGCAGTGGTTAGAGTGCAGTACTGCAGGCTACTTCAGCTGACTGTTCAGCAGTTCAGCGGTTCAAATCTCACCGGCTCAAGGTTGACTCAGCCTTCCATCCTTCCGAGGTGGGTAAAATGAGGACCCAGATTGTTGGGGGCAATATGCTGACTCTGTGAACCGCTTAGAGAGGGCTGTAAAGCACTGTAAAGCGGTATATAAGTCTAAGTGCTATTGCTATTGCTAAGTTCTACCCCTATACATCTTACCTTTCTTTTATGCAAGAATGAGGCGAGTTTGGCCTCTGTGGTATTTGGCTGTGTTGGATGATGATTTGCTCTCCTTAAACTTCTGAAGAAAAATCACACACACTTGTTTCCATAGCTAAAGACTTACTCTGAAATACCAACATAATTACACTGTTTAGAAGCCCTTTGGGAGAGTTTAATTTTGTAAAATAGCTTCCTCTAGGCAAGGTAGCTCAAAGCTGAGCCCTTTGACACCTGAAATCTTTTTTCCATTTCTGCAGAATTCAGATAAGGATCTTAAACGAAAGCAGAAACAGCTTAGTGTCCAACTTATTGAAGCTGCTTTTTAGATTTGGGGTTTCTTTGCAGAGGAACATAGTCCTATTCTGCAGTTATTCAGCCAGTCATCTTGCTGGGAAGGTCAAGCTGAGTGAGGAATCTGTCCTAAACATTGAAAGGAATCTAGGCTTTATTCAGAAAGACTGTATTCCTATCTACAGTATGAGCAACTACTTAACTGAATCTCCTCTGTGGGTCTTTAGCAAGAGTATAAGTAGCAGTAAGTAGCATTTTGGTATGGCCTTATATTTAAGTGCAGAACAATGGACTGCAATAAACATTTTTTTTTAAAAAAGTATATGGAATTATACTATAAACACATATGTGTATGCACATACAAACAAACAAACATATTTTTCAATATTATCCAACCCCCAACACTATATATTTAGCAATAAGAATATCTGTTCTAGGTCCATACAGACCCCCCCAATAAGAAACATTTTCAAGACATTTTTAAACTTTGGGTTTTCAGATGTAAAATGTAGCACATTGTTACTGACTACCTTGTTAAGCAAACATTGGAAATATGACAGTAATGAGCAGTAATTAAAAAAAAATCATTTTCTGAACAATGTGCGCATTTATTATCAAATTCTTGTGCCTGACAACAAAAACCTTCAGTGTGAAACTGATTATGTTCTGGTCAGTTTCAGGCAGCAGGGTAAGACAGCCAGAGGTCCTATTAAACTAATTAAGGTCACGGAACTTGAACTTGTTAACTTGGCGTTAGCATTTTTTATAGAAGCACTGCAACGTAAAAAAAAAAAAAAAAGCTCAGAAACAGAGAGTTTGTTTAAGTAATCTCTCTACCCAGCAAGGGGGAAAAAGGGGGGCAAAATAGATCAGGAACAGGACACTCCATCAGAAGATTTAATCTGAATAAAACAGAAGCAACCAGCTGTCTTTGTAATGCATCTTTCTTTCTCAGTCACATGTTCACTTAGGCAACATTTTGTTTAATGACTGAGTCATTGGAACAGAATGCAGTTGTTTGAATGAGGAGAAAATGTAACCAAGATACAGAAAAAAAATTACTGTAAAATGACTAAAGTCACAACTTGAACTAACTTTTTTGTTAGTTCAAGTTGTGACTTTGAAAAGTGAAAACTTACACTTTTTGTATTAGTGTAAATAGTACCTGAGCACTGTAGACTGAAAAGAAATCTCTGACTGTTAATACAAAAGCCTTGCCAACAGGGGTCGGTAGGATGAAAGATAGGGGAAAATGTTATCCCCACATCTGCAAAAAAAGAATTCCAACTTTCAAAAAAAAGTGAAACAGAATCATCTATATCACCTTCACAACAGCTGTAGATCAACTACAGCAAATCCTTATGATATCACTCATGAAAATGTCCCCATTTTTACCAACATTAAAAAGATTTTTATTTTTTTTATTTTTAGGAAAGTACAATGTTCTCTTTTACTCTTCTTGGAGTAAATCTTTTATAAAATTTTTGGAAGTATTTGGCTGTCCCTTTTCAAAATGATAGAAAGCTGCTAGATTTGGGTGATGTAATGGTTTTCACTAGCTTGGGAACTTTTGGTCTCTGCTGTACCAACTTGATTCTTAACAACGAAGATGGTGGTGATCAGTGGTGAAATCCAAATTTTTTTACTACCGGTTCTGTGCGCGTGGCTTGGTGGGCGTGGTGTGGCTTGGTGGGCATGGCAGGGGAAGGATACTGCAAAATCCCCATCCCCTGCCCACTCCTGGGGGAAGGATATTGCAAAATCTCCATTCCCACCCCACTCTGGGGCCAGCCAGAGGTGGTATTTGCTGGTTCTCCAAACTACTCAAAATTTCCGCTACCGGTTCTCCGAACTACTCAAAATTTCTCCTACCGGTTCTCCAGAACCTGTCAGAACCTGCTGGGTTTCACCCCTGGTGGTGATGTTTGCTGCTATTGTATCTTTCTTCCTGTAGAGTTTTCAAGGCAGATAACAGGACATGACTGATAAAAATTGTACATAAGGGTTTTCTCTGTGTTCCAAACAGAAAAGTATGTGAACAATAATACAGGTAGTCCTTGCTTAATGACTGCAAAGGTACAGCTGTGATGAAAAAGTAACTTTATGGCCAGTTATTGCACTTACCAGCACTGCAGTGTCCCTTTGGTTACACAATCAAGATTCTGGTGCTTCACAACAAGAAGGTGTTTATGACCATCATTGTTTGTGCACTTCACGGCTAACTTCCTACGAAGTCAATGGAAAAAATGGCAGAAAAATTGCAAGTAGCTGTCATATGTTATCTTGCTTAACAATGGAGTTGCCAATCTCAGTTGTGCTCAACAGGCAAGGACTATATATTCAACTAGGAAGGTGAACTTTATGCATTTTGTAGGTATAATCCAAATCATTTGAGTTTTAATTCCTTGGAAGTCTCTCAATGTTCATCATAGGGTTTCTGACAGTTCCTTTCCTTCTTATTTGTTGTCTTTTTTTCTTTTAATGTAAGCATTTCCAATGACTCTTCCAAAGTAACTCCAGCAGGAGTGAGCTTTATAGTGTTTTTATTATAGCTTCCTAGATCTCCACAGGATATAATAAAAAGAAGCTAAAAGGTGAATTCTACCTTCTTGTTATTCTTTCCTTTTAACAACAGTATGCTACATTTGATCAGTTGGAAGAAGAAAGCTGAATAGAATAAAAACATCTTTGTATGATTTGTTCTGATGTTGCATCTCACCTTTTCTCGCACCCTTGCCCCCAATCTGTATTGCATCTAACAAAAGAATTTGCTTTCCAGGATCAAACTTTACAATACATTAGAGAATTTGCAAGGCTTGTTTATGCTTCCTACTGGGAGTCAACATTGTTTTGCATTGAACAAGCAGTGTTTGATCCTGTTTTAGTTCTCTTTTTGCCATTTTGCTACTGGCGGTGAAAGTGGCAAGGGGCTGGGATGGGTGGCAAGGGAAGTTGTTAGCTGAATCCTGCAAATATTTGTGAAATAGCAAGATTACAGCCGGCTCATCAGCTCTCATAGTTCTGTGATCCTTAAGGGAAGACAAGCTTTGTGTGGAGGCTTTAGCAGATTGCATTGCTCTCAGAATAAGGCAGCTTGACTGGAAAAGAAAAATGACTGCCATCTCTTCAAACTACTCCCAAATACATTTTACATTCCATATTTCTTTTTGTTATTTCTGCTAAGACAGAATCTCCTCCCTCCCCCTTTGTAAAAAGCATTATTATTGCTCTTTTACAGGTATGGTATATTATCTGGTGTAAATTGAAATTGTCAGTATGAGAATCATGATAAATTACACCAAGAATTTTACCTAGATTTGACCAGATGAGAAAACTCACAATGTTCTTTTCTTTAAGCTGAAGTGGACTTCACCACTTTTTTGTGTACTTAATTTTGAAATTGTGCAAATAATGATAATTTGAAAGAAAATGGGGGTTTCAAGAGAGATGCTAGGATCTTTTTTTTAAAAAAAAGTCAAAAGAATATAAAAACATATTTAAATTCTCCTGACTAAATTTAGTAGAAGCAGTTTAAAAAATATGTAAGTCATCACTCTGTTCTTTCGTATCCACATATACTTACTAATTTGTTTTCATTCATTTGTTAGCTTCTTCTTCACCTTACTTGGCTATTTCTTAGGCATCACAGAAGAGGAAAATAGTTAAGGAAAAAGAGAAGAGGAAGGGAAATTTATCCCATGTCGACAGAAATGATATTAGAAATGTTTTGTTTTTAATTCCATTCAATCCTGTCTGACTCTTAGAGTCTGCCTGGACAAGAGTATACAGTTTTCTTGTAAAGCTTTTTAGAAATGGTTTGCTATTGCCCAGGGCTGAGAGAAAATAACTGGCGCAATGTTACCCAGCTGGTTTTTATGCCTAAGGTGGGACCAGAACTCACTATATCTGGGTTTGTAGCCTGATGCCTCAAGCATTACACCAAATTGGCTCTCAGGAGAAACGAATGCAAAATTATATGCCAGATCATGAAGCTAATAATCCTGGAAAAGTTGTGTTTCATTCATTCTTATCCACTGATTGTTCAAGATCTGATCAGATAAACAGGATCTCGCATGACAACTAAGGGCAGCAAGCTAACTCTGGGCATGTGGGATCACAGTTCTGTCTCCCAATATTCTGTGCAATGCATAAAATACAAAGACGAAAGAAACACTTTTGTAAATACCATTTTCTCCCTGTTCAAAGTACACTGTTTGAAACAGCTGTCACATTTTAGAAAATAGGCAGGTTAGTGAATGAGAAAATATGCATATACAGCTATCCCATCTTATACGAGTTATAGGAGTTATAAGAGTTATAAGAATTATACCTCCTTCATATATCTTGATGGTATCTGACTTTGTATGTATTTGTCTAAATGAAGAAGGAATGAGAGTTATGCTTATCACAAAGTATGCTAAGTGTAGCACATCAATAAGAGTGGGTTACTCCATTAAAAATAAGTTTCTTTGTTATCTTAGTATAAATATGCACAGTTTTGACCAGAAATGGGCAATTATTTTTAGCCAAGCTGCCAATCAAAACTTTGACATCTATAATGAAAGTGTTCAGCAGTGATTATCACAATGTTCATTGATTATTTAAAAAAACATTTATAGCAGTTTAGTATCCAATGGTTGCTATATATTGGCTGTCTTGACTTCAGCTACATTGGCACTTAATATTCTGAATTAACACTTGTTATTTTCTGTCTGAGAATCTTTACTTAAATCATTATTAGTTTAGAATTTAGATTATAATGCCCAGTGTTACATATGAAGTTTATGTTTTTTTTGACATTTCATGTCAGGCAATTGGTTTTTCTGCTATGTGGGTAATGAAATTCTATTTTACTTACTGCACAATCTACCCAAAATGTACTATGTTCAGTATCATGCATGAGTCCAAAAATATTTTTAAAAAAACACTTAAAAATATACTCCTTTTTTGGTCCTCTGCATTTGTAATTGTAAGAAGATGATTTTTTTTTCATAGAAAATATTATATTTCATGAAGATAGACAATATTGGAATATCTAAAGTTGCTGTTTGAACAATAGGATAGGGAGTGGAGATAAGAGATAAGAAAGTAATGGGAAAGAGTAGGACCCCTGCCCCATCCTCTTACTCTCTTTATGGCAATTCTTTTTTTTTCTTACATCACAAGGAAGTAAAGAAGAAATACTTTGGATTGGAGATATGACCTTATCCAAAGATTTGAAATTAAGCAAAGAGCTGCACATAAAGCTACCTTAGTACCACAAGTTATTTATTTCTGATATTATTCCTAGTACTCCTCAATCATTCATCAAAACAGATATTTAAATTTAATCCTAAACAGAAAAAATGCATTACCAAAGGAAGGTTGAAAGGTAAACCTCATACTAAAATTATGCATTTTAAAATAGTTCACTATAGTTGGAATAACTGGTTAGGGAATCTGATCTGTGTGTTTGCTTATTCTTCAGTACACAAATTCTACCACTTAATTGACAATATTTTGCACTTTGAACAGGACTAACGCTAAATGATTGCACAATTCTTCAGATAAGAAAATATTTTCAAATAGATGGACATACTTCAACAGTTATTGAATAAAGAACTGTGCTCTGTTAAGTAGGATACAAGGCTCCCTTACAATCTTTCAAACATACTCACCAGAAAGAACCACAGTAGATAACATAAGGAAGGAAATGCCAGCTTCTTTGCCAAACACACACACACACACACACACACACACACCAGATTAAAGTTTGAATATGGTTTAGAAAAGCAGAGATCTGTGATCTCAGCAGATAGATCATACCTACATTCAGTCTAAGGAACACTGTAAATGTCTGACTTTCCCCCCAAGAAACTATTTGCTGCCAAAGAATTTTCTTATCTTTAGGCTCCAATCTTTATTCTTTCTCTCTCAAAATTCACTGGTGTGAACAGAGATGATTAAAGGTGGAGAGTCAACAGCCTTGGGATTAGACATTTTTATTTAGTTATACAGGATGAGAAATGCAGAGCAAGTGAGATGTTGCTTCTTATTCTGTTATTAGAAATATTGGAAGCTATTTTTTAAACTAGAAAATCTTTACCAGGTGTAGCAAAC
The DNA here is from genome assembly GCA_003457575.1 of Thermophis baileyi. NCBI lineage: Eukaryota > Metazoa > Chordata > Lepidosauria > Squamata > Dipsadidae > Thermophis > Thermophis baileyi. The sequence goes on from QLTV01000427.1 coordinate 45,418, forward strand.
AAAAAAATTAAAAGTAATAGGCATGGATTTAATATCTTTTTACTTTAATCTGCCTTGGGGTATAGGGAAGAGAGGACAGAAAAGTGACCAATTTTCCCCTGTTCCAAAAGATAAAGCCTCAGCTGTAGAAATGGAAGCAAGGAACGTGTGCAGCAAGCAAAAATATGATTAGAAGATTTGGGGGTTTTTTTTAATATATTTTCACTAGCCTTTGAACAGCCCATAAAGAACCCTAGTAAGACCAAGCTTTCTTTAGAGATGACCTACTTATTTTACCCATGATATAGGAGGCAAAACTGTTGCAGGATCTCTGCTTTAAGTCTGTGATATTGGTCTTATCCAGAATGAGCTCCACAAGGGTTTAGTCCTAAGCACTGCAGAAACATCTATTGAGCCGCGAAGAACAGAGAATTATTTATCAAGCAAAGGTCAGGACTGGAATATCACAAAATGTATTTGCTATCACCAGGTATCATGATGGCTGCTATTTAATGCTTTTAAAAGCATAAACTAGACTTCCCCAACATGATACCTTCAGAAATGTTGGGACTGCATCTGCTAGCTAGGAGTTTAAGGGACAATTCTGTCAGAAGGTCACCACAGTGGGTCATTTCATAGTGGGTCATGACTCATGGATGATAAGGCAATTGAGAATATTTTAAATGGCTCTAACATCTCTACCTTCAGAGACAATATACTTACAAGTAGAGGTTTATTTGAAAAGCCAGACACAAAACGGAGGGTCAGCAGTTCAAAGGTGGCTGCAAAATAAGAACACGGAGAGTAGCAATATTTATAGTAATGGTGGGATTTGGATTGTGAGGCATGAAGATGTGTTAACTGAATTGTTTTTGCCCTGTGAAGTCCGATGAAGAGAGGAGAGATGTCTCACACTGCAGGATGTATTGATCTTTTCTAAGTGTGAAATATTTTCTAGGTGTGGAATTTTATGAGGGTCAAGCATTGGGATCTGGCACTGGCGAGCAATATTGTGATTAGGGATTTTCTTACCTTTGATTTTGCTTTCTGATTGACTCGCTGGTAGTAGTTGGCTTCCTGGGGAGATGTGCTTTGTCAGTTTCAGTCTACATAGGTTATAAAAGTTTTTTAGGGGAGGTCAGTGGAGGCTTTTGCCTCTGGAATGGATAGGAAGGGAGGTGATTCAAGGGGCGCATGGCATCGGTATTTTCTTCCTACAGTAGGCAGGACTGTTAGTTGTGGAAAGCTAGTAAAAGTAGTAAAACGTAGGTTGAAAATTTGTCAAACAAAAATAGTCAGAATCAAATATGGGCTATTGTGGGAAATAGTAAAATACGATTGCCAGAGGGATTGGTGAGGAATCATGTAACTTACAGCAATTAATATAATAATTACCAGCCTTCAGCGAAGTTCTGGAACCGTATTTTACAATGTAATAAATCTCCAAAGTACCTGGGGGTAACACTGGACAGATCACTAACCTTCTGACAACACCTGGAAAAAACAGCTGTAAAATTGAAAAACCGCAACAATCATCTGGACAGTCTGGCTAGAACGTCCTAGGACACTAATGTTAACAACCTATGAACAACCACCTTGTATTTGGTTTATTCCACAGCTAAATATTGTGCCAGCATGTGGCTTAACAGAGCCCACACACAAATGGTTGATGTCTAATTCTGCCAGACAATGTGTATCATCTTTGGCACATTGTATCCCACTCCTGGGTTACCAGTACTTAACAATATCATACTGCCACAGATTAGAAGACCAAAAGCTCTCATTTGGATATGGTCAAGGATGCTGAATAACAAGGCTGTCTCTATTCATCAAGACAATGTACAGCCCATCACAAGATTGAAATCCCATAGGCCAGCATGGAAAACAGCTATTCATGTAACATTTATCCAGTTTAGCCCCAAGAATGCCTGGAGAGAGTAATGGTCCAAGGTACTTTCTTGTGGTCTGACCATTAATGATCCCTCTACCAAATCATCTGGTTTTGACTTGCTTTGAAATTAAACAAAATTAGATGTGATACTAAAAGAAATGCCTCTTCCCTGTATCAGTAGGGATGGAAAGATTCCTCTTGTTGCAATTATGGTGCTGATATGTAAACTATTAAACATATTGTGCAAGATTTCCCTCTGGTTCCCTAGAAGACGCACGAAGCAATGCCAGAGGCGATCGCCTGGATAGCTGAATTAGACATCCAGTTATGAGGCCACTGCCTTACCCTCATAGAAGTTTTATATGTAATTATGTGGACTGTGTATATCACGGGTGTCAAACAATTTCTTCGAGGGCTGGATCAGCATTGTAGTCCCATGGGAGATGGGACAGATGGCTCCTGCAGCACCCTGCCAGCCAAAACGGGGCACAGGGGCGGCATGCGGCCCCCCCGCACCCCGTTTTCAGCCTGAACGGCCTCCTGCAGCACTTTGCTGGCAAAACGGGGCATGGTGGGGGGTGTTTTGGCTGCCAGAAGCACCGCGGGCTGGTTCTTTCCTATTTCCAGGCCGGCCCCGCGGGGCAGATTTAAGCACCCCACAGGCCGGATCCAGCCCATGGGCCTTGAATTTGACACCCCTGGTGTATATGTTTACTTCTCTTGTGTCATGTTATCATCATACACTAAATAATAATAATAACAGCAACAACAACAATAACAATAATAATAATGTGTTTTCCAACTTTGTATGACCTGAGGGACTTTATTTTGTCTGTAAGAAACTGCATTGTTACGAACTTACATTGTGTCGTTAGTGACATAATTTGACCATTATCTTCTGTGATTATGTTTTTGTACTACTTCATTTTCAAAGCATCGGGGTCTTCTCAAATTGACTCTTGCCTTCATAATAGGTATCCAAAATGTCTAAGCTTTAGCTTCATTATTAGTTCTTCCTTCTGAGAGGGGGTGGCAGTAATCAGCTAAAAACAACCTCAATTACCAGGCCTGGTGCTTTCAAGTTATATAATCTAATAACGTTAATGTGATTCCTGTTGACTCAAATATCTGTTCTCTGTATCCAACTTGATTAACAAAGAATGAAAGATTCATAAAAATATGTCAGAGTTGGTAGAATCTTTTTCCCCCCTTCAGTTCAGCAAGCTTTTGCACATGATATGCATATCACTTCTAGATTCTGGTGGTGATAATTTCATATTTGTTCAAACCAGACTAAACCCAGTATCACTTCAATCAAGGCCAGCATTATTCATAGGCCATTTGGGACATCACATGCTTTGCCCAAATTGCCTGGAGTGTTTTCATACCAGTGCAATGCAGTGCTAAGATCCTTGCTTTTCATATTTTGTAGTGTTGATCGTTAGTCTTCTGGGAAGCATGCTGATTATTTCTGTGCACTGCCTGCACAGCTGGCACTAAATTAAAGTTAGAAAGTTAAAGAAGCTGCCACAATGACAGTGTATTAATGGATAAGGCAGAAAACCGTAATTATCATTATTTCATGTTATTTTATTTTCCAGTGTCTGCTTCACAACAAATAATTAAAATGTATACTAAAAAATAGAAGCAATTTGGAAATACATTATTTTGCTCGTAGACAGAATTCCAAATGTCTCCACATCCTCTAGCAGATGATTTGGGCTGGAGTATCCATTAGGCTTTTGTTTGCCAATTTTCTAATTAATGAACAATAGAAAACTGCAATATGTATCGAAATACATCCTTTTACAGGTAGTCCTCAACTTATGGCCACAAGTGGGATCAGAATTCCATTGCTAAGCAAGGCAGTTGTGAGTCACGCCTAATTTTATTAACTTTTTTTGCCATGGTTGTTAAGTGAATCACATGGTTAACTGAATCCAGCTTCCCCCATTAAAATTTTACATGTCAGAAACTGGCTGGGAAAAATTGCAGATTGCAGATCACATGACTTTGGGATGCTGAAAGTGTCATAAATGCAAGGACCAGTCATAAGTCACTTTTTTTTCAGTGCTATATTAACTTTGAACATTCGCTAAATGAATGGTTGTAAGTCGAGACTATCTGTACTTATTTATACTTATGAGCACTCTAAATTGCATTGTATGGTTTTTCCATGTAGGCAGTAGCCAAAATGAATTTTAACACTTTGGAATCAAAATCACTCAAGTTCCTTTTAAGGTCATCAGTGTCATCCAAAGAGCTGTCTCTTTTATGTTGTCTCAACTAAACAATTATATATTCCTTCAAAATTTGGTGAAGCCATGTTACTCCAGATTCCTTGGTTTTATCCATGAGATATAGCTGGATCTCCCAAATTTATGAGAGCTTATTTACGCTTTCATATAAAATTATTTAAAAAGTTATGGTGCTTGCAAAGGTTTTTTGTTCATCTTTCTGCCTATAAATATCCTCTTAGTATTGACATTAGCATGGCATAGTTAAGTGGTAAATTTACTGTATTTTTGCATAACTTTCCCAGAGTTCCTTGCAGCCTGGATAGAGAATAAAGGTTTTTTTAAAAAACATCAAATCCTCTTCCTAAAGAAGTAAGTACTAGAAGAGAAGTCATTCACAGATTATGGAAAACAGATTTTCAGATCACTATATTACAGAAAAATTACAACTTTTGAATTTAATTCATCATGACAAATAAATATAAATCAGTAAACCTAAATTAAATAACTGTCCATAATTAACAACACAACTATAGGAGCCCTTGTGACAGCAAATTGATAGAACAGTTCAGTTGGATTACTACAAGGCCTTGGCCTTCATCAAAATTAAAAGTAATTTCCTTTTCAAGCATGTATCTCAAATTCTCTTTAGCAAGATTTATTATTTATTTATTTATTTATTTTATAAAATTTATATGCCGCCCAACTCCCGAAGGACTCTTATTAAGAAAGAGAGATGTTACTAGACTAGCAACTGAAGTACTTCTCAATAAGTAACCAGTATATCACCAACATATAATTGCGGGAGAGGATTTTCCTCATTTTTTTTTAACTTTCTAGGAAACCATAAACTGTTAGGTGTCTTCAGTGATAACAAAGGACTTGGCAGTAACTGCTTATAAAAGCATTTTTTAAAATTCTTATTAGTTTAGGAACTGATCATTACAAATAATTTCCTAGATTCCTAGATTAATATTCTTCATTTGGCACATACTGCAACATTTATCCTAATTCTATGGCTAGATAAATTGATGACAATCATTGGAATTTTACTGATTATGGATGATTGGAAAGAGATACAAAGTAATCTCAAAAATTCAAATGTCCTCTAGATATGTGCTATTATTGATACATGCATTATTGATGTGATGGGACTATCAGAGAAGTTTCCATGCTTGTTTTACATTCCAAATGCAAGGACTTTTTAGACATCAATATTTCATTTTGTCATCTCATACAGGTGTTTTATAGAAGACAAAAGCTCCAAGGTGGCCTGGTTAAATCGTTCTGGTATCATTTTTGCTGGTCAGGACAAGTGGTCTCTGGACCCTCGAGTAGAGCTCCAGCAGCTTTCTCTTCTGGAATACAGCCTTCGGATCCAGAAAGTGGATATCTATGATGAAGGGTCATATACATGCTCAGTCCAAACGCTGCACCATCCCAAGACTTCTCAAGTTTATTTGATTGTTCAAGGTAAGAACTCATGTTTGGAAATGGGAGCAGAATTTTGGAAAACTACTATTGTAATGAACAATTCTATTGTGAGATTTATTTTGAGTGTCTTAGGAAGTTGTCTGAGAAATCTATATATATAAACGCGAAAAACACTCAGGCAGAATCACGAAATCTCCAGAACCGTAAAGCCTACAAACTTGAAATTTGGCACGTCTGTTCCTCTTGGCTTCTAGGTGCTCGCTAAGAAAGGATTTTTCAAAATGACCATCAGATCATTAGTATTTCTTATATTATTATTAATACGCTCTGATGCTAAGGATCTATTCCCCCTCTCCACCTGAAAAGAACTCTGTTCCAACTGCCACTTGGGCGTGGCCAGTGCGTGACTCATCCAGCCTGCGGGCTGTAAGTTTGGAGAGGATCAATGGGACCAGCCTGAGGGAGATAAGGGGATAGGAGAGGTTCAATGGGGTCAGCCTGAGGGAGAGAAGGGGGATAGCCGAGGTGGCGCAGTGGTTAGAGTGCAGCACTGCAGGCTACTTCAGCTGACTCCTAGCTGCAGTTTGGCGGTTCAAATCTCACCGGCTCAAGGTTGACTCAGCCTTCCATCCTTCCGAGGTGGGTAAAATGAGGACCCAGATTGTTGGGGGCAATATGCTGACTCTGTGAACCGCTTAGAGAGGGCTGTAAATAGCAATAGCACTTAGACTTATATACCGCTTTACAGTGCTTTACAGCACTCTCTAAGCGGTTCACAGAGTCAGCATATTGCCCCCAACAATCTGGGTAAAGCACTATGAAGCGGTATATAAGTCTAAGTGCTATTGCTATTGCTATAGGAGAGGAGAGGCCTCTGTGGGGCAAGCCTGAGGGCGAGAAGGGGATAGGAGAGGCTTCTTTGGGGCAAGCCTGAGGGAGAGAAGGGGAGAGGAGAGGCTTCTGTGGGGCAAGCCTGAGGAGAGAAGGGGACAAGCCCAATCACATAGTTTTGTAGCGGAGCACGGGTATTCAGCTAGTGTATGGTGACAAAGGGGGCATGGCACTAGGGGTGAAATGCTCCCGGTTCAGGCTTGCCTGCGGGTCGCCGGACAGCTGATAGCGTTGGAAGCAGGAGACTTCGCCCGGACACCGCCATTTGGTTTCTTTTACCCTCTGTGCATGCGCAAAGCATTCTGCGCATGCGCAGAGGGTAAAAGAACCCAAATGGCGGCGGGCGGGCGAAGTCTTCCGCTTCTTTAGCTACCGGCTGTCCGGCGACCCGCAGGCACGGCTGAATGGGAGCATTTCACCCCTGCAAGTGACGGTGGCACCAGGATGGCGGGCTAACGCGCGCGGCGACCCCTGTGAAATGGTCGTTCGACCCCCAAAGGGGTCGCGACCCACAGGTTGAGAACCGCTGTGCTAAGGAAATCCAAATTGAGAAAGAATAGCTGGTTTCTATTTCCCATCTCTCCTTCAGTCTTCTGATGTGGCAGTATATTAGCAAACTAGGGTACTATTCACCTTGTCTTTCTGTGTAACTAGACTAATCTAATTTTGAAGAGAAGGACATCTGATATGAAGAGCCACTGAAAATTAAAGTTTGAACTCTGCACAATTATCTTCCCAAAATAAGCCTTTATGAGAAGTTGGGTCATCACAGAATTGAGAAATTCATAGTGATTATGAATACTAACAATAATATTGCCTCCAGAAGATGAAGCAAGTTGCTGTTTAATATTTGTTGCAAGGGAAATGAATGAAGAGAGTTAATGCATACATATTTCCCTGTGGTTTTCCCAGAAATATTTAGTTGGCAATACATTTGTCACAATAATGCAAATATTTTTCTTACACTGTAATACTGTACTGTACTGATTGGTGTGACTGGCAGAAATGATAGTAATTTCTAGATAATAACTGAAATAAAATATTATGAAATATAATCAAAATCACGTAAGCCCATGACTTCATTAATTCATGTATTTTGATTTTAAACTTTCAAGCATATTTTTAATTTTACATAAAGGCATATAGATTACATTAAGCTAAACAATGGGTTAGCACATTTTGATAAATGGAGTCATCGTCTTTTGTAAATGATGGTTTATGGCTTAAGGCTTGCATCTTTTTCAGCAAACTGTGTCTTGATTTGACATGCCATTCAGATCTGAATTTATTAAATTCTATTTCTTTGGTTTTGTCTGGCAGATTAAGTCAGCGTAAACATAGTAATATCAAACAATGGTTTGCAGTTTAGCAATATCTGTGAATAATGCTCTTTGGGTTTGTTCAGAAAAGCATATACTCAGATTATTCAAGATATAGCATGTCATATAAATTTAGCTAAGAGTTTAATCTGCATAGAGAAGGAACTGGGTTTGTGTGACAAAAGCCTATGGCTTCAGTTCCTGATATTGTCAGTCAGAAGTTTTAAGCCACTGGTTACATTTTTTAAAAAAACTTATGCCTGAGTCTCCAAAGAGCCACTTCCAGACAGAATAGATTACTAGGTTACTTAAACAGTTAATCTGTCCTGGTCTAAAATAGCTTTGGGTCTTCTAAATCATATGAGGTTTAGAGAGTGAAAACAGATTCTACAGTTCTGTGGATATTCACTAAGTTCTTCTGTTCAGACTGGAATTTATTTTTGCGTAAACATAGAATTGGTTTTTAATCTGATGGTCTTTATCTGAAGCAATAAAGATAAATGATATCTTGACCAAATTTCTGTCCTTAATTTGTACCTTCTAAGATAACCAGTGGTAAACTAACATTAATCTGCAGAACAAATCATTCAAAATGGGGCAGGATATTCTCTTATGCCTGCTAAGATGTGAATGACTGATTGCTGATTTCACACTATATTTCACACTATACATCATGTGAAATGCTGACAGAGTAGGTGGAGATTTATCACAAAGAATATAGATGTCAGGGCAGTCACATGACTACATCTCTGCAAAATGACAGCCATATCATTTTTAAATTAATTAAAAAGTTGAGAATTTATTAACTACTTAGGATTCAAGTTTACCCCTTCATATTATTCCTTTTCATCTTATAATGCTTTTTTTTTCTTTTTTTAATTAAAATATTCCCATTTTAGATTCTGAGAATTTCACTTTTCGGTGACTTTGACAAGGCAGTTGGTAACAGACGACATTGCTTCAAAACATTTTTCAAAATTTTGATAAATGAATGCCCGCTGTACAGTGGTACACTTGAACAAATAAACAGTATAATTAGCTTTTGTGGGCAGACAAATGGGGTAACTGATAAAACTTTTCTAAAATTATCCAAGAAAACAATTTGGAATTAATGTCTGCAGGGCAGGTCTCTCTTTAGTAGCACTACAACCTGAAAAAGCCCAATGGGCAACGTCTTCTCTTGGGATTTCCCTGAACCATGGGAAGCCAGAGAGTCTGGATATCAATGAAGAGATGATTGAACAATGGAAGATATTATATTTACATTCATAGATTTCTTAAATGTATCCAAAAATTAAGATTAACTTTTATCAGAAGGGCATTCAGAGGGCCCTGAATATGTACAAGCATATGTAGGGCATTTGTAACCATTCTTAGCTCTTAGGAATTTAGATAAATACCATCACCTTACTCTTAAATCAGAAATGAATTGGAAGCTAATGAAGATCACATAAAACAGGCATTATATAATCATCATCCAAGTGCAGTCACTATCTTGCTGCCAAATTTTGCACAAACTGGTATGTACGGAGTGTCTTCAAGGACAGTCTCACCATAATCTGGATGAAATGTTAACAGGGAATAGATTGCTCTGAATATAGCTGTAGTTGTATACCAGCCTAAACTGGCAAAAGTCGTCTTTTTTTAACTCACATAGAGTGCACAGTATGCTATGTACATTTTCCCAGTACACTGAGATTTCATAGCCAAAAAGTGTCAGAAAAGTAACTGAATTTATCAAGTATAAAGTAGCATAATTTATCAGATACTTATTTTTATTTCAAAAGTTACACTGGGAATACTAAATACAATAAAGTTGCTTTGTGGAGTCACCTTGTGGCAAGATGGGTGGCAAACAAATTTAATAAATAAATAGGAGGTCCAGTTTCTCAGAACTGTTCCCATTCCCACCCTCAAAACAGTGATCCAGATCTATGCTGCTGAAATCTTACCTCCTTTTGCAAGATGATTTTAGAGTGAACTTCATGATTTGGAATTCTGGGTAGAAATTTTATTTATTTATTTATTATTAGTTTGTCAAACATGTACGAGAAAACAGGTATAAGTATAAACATGGACATGAACACAAAAAATGAGTACAAATAAATGGGGACAGTAGGACAGGGACGGTAGGCACGCTGGTGCGCTTATGCACGCCCCCTTACAGACCTCTTAGGAATGGGGTGAGGTCCACGGTGGACAGTTTAAGGTTAACATTTTGGGGGTTTGAGGATGTAACAACAGAGTCAGGTAGTGCATTCCAGGCATTGACCACTCTGTTGCTGAAGTCGTATTTTCTGCAATCAAGTTTGGAGCGGTTTACCTTGAGTTTGTATCTATTGTTTGTCCGTGTATTATTGTGGTTGAAGCTGAAGTAGTCATTAACAGGTAGCACATTGTAGAAGACAATTTTGTGTACTACGCTTAGGTCAGACTGTAGGCGGCATAGTTCTAAATTGTCTAAGCCCAAAATTTCAAATCTGGTGGCATAAGGTATTCTGTTGCGAGTAGAGGAGAGGCGG
>QLTV01000427.1:61861-82189 GCA_003457575.1 Thermophis baileyi
GTTCCTTCCTTCCTTCCTTCCTTCCTTCCTTCCTTCCTTCCTTCCTTCCTTCCTTCCATCTTTCTTTCTTTCTGTCTGTCTTTCTTCAACAGCTCGGCTTATCTTCGGAGACTGCCCGGCACGCCCATCCGCCGGCTCTCCACTTTCTGCCTGCCCCGCCAAAGCCCCTGCCAGCCCAGAGCCCGGTGTACCCTGAGGCCGGCGGAGCTCCATAGGTGCGCGCCCCGACACGCACCAAAGGTCCCGGAGCCGAAGCCAGGAAGGTGAGAGGGGTGGCCGCGGCGGCAACCGCGCTCTGGCAGCATCACGTCCCCTGTCATGTGCCATCCGGGAGCGCGGTCTCCGGGCTGGTGGGGACCTTCCTTGCCAGGCGCTGCTGCACCGGCGGCTCCGCCCTGCCCAGCTCCGCCCGCCACCACGTCCCGCAAACTTCCCAGGAGACGGCCAGAGTGAGGGGCGGGTGGGAGCGCGTTGGCCCGGCCTTCGCGAGGCTTACCTTCCTGGCGAGGCTCGGAGACCGCCCGGCACGCCCATCCGCCGGCTCTCCACTTTCTGCCTGCCCCGCCAAGGCCCCCACCAGCCCAGAGAACGTGCTCCCGGACGGCACATGACAGGGGACGCGACGCTGCCAGAGCGCGGTTGCCGCCACCATCGCTCCTCTCGCCTTCCTGGCTTCGGCTCCAGGACCTTTGCGGGCCGGGAAGTGTCGGGGTGCGCACCTATGGAGCTCTGCCGGCCTCAGGCTGTCGCTACCGGTATGGCGAACCACCTGCCGCCCCCCTTGCCCCTCTTAGCGGCCCCCTGCTGCCACCCTTGCCTCTTAGCACCCCCCTAAGTCATCCCACCGCCCCCCCAGGGGGCGATACCGCCCACTTTGGGAACCACTGTTCTAGAAGATACATTTTTAACTCACTTGATCTAGATGTAACCAGATTAGAGAAATTGTGAAATCTTTGGTGCTCCCTAAATTATTTGCTTTCAGATTAACCAGACTTACTCCCTGTTTCTATAGTAGTTTGTCCTGCCAGTGTGAGTGGGGTTGTCCTTGGTAATTCCTTAGTTAGGGTGTTTTCTGCTTCAGTGTTTGCTTAGGGTGAATCCCCACTTATCTGGGCCTTCTTAACTTGGCTGCCTGAGAGGATGTTTACTGCTCTTTTTCTTTCCTTCTTAACTTTTTTATTCTCTCTTTGGAATATTGTGTAAATGTGGTTTATTTCTGTATGTCTATTGATGGATGGTTTGTCTGAGTGCCAAACTTCCAGGAATTTCCTAGCATTTTTGGATTTGGCTTGGTCTAGAATGCTCATGGTTTCCCAATTGAAATTGCATACAAACTAGCAGTCCGAAGACAAGATCCACAATATATGGACTGACTAAACCAGTGATGGCTAACCTTTTTCTCGTCGTGTGCCGAAAGCGCGTGTGCAATAATGCACGTGCATGCCGGCACCCATAATGCAATGCGCCTGTCCCCTGTGCATGCGTGCATGACCCCCCACACTTCCCCTGCCCCCTGCTCATGCGTGTGTGAACCCCCATGGTCCCCCACCCCCACACGCATGCACACGTTACCCCTCCGCCCCCCATTTTGGGCCTAGCAAGCCTCCCTGCAGCCTCCTGGGACCAAAAATGGGCCATGGGGGGCACCGCACCCCCCACATGACCTCCCGTGCATGCACGTGTGACCCCCCACGCATGCGTGTGTGTCTCCCGCATGCGCCCCACCACCCCATGCATCCCAAAAATCAGCTGGCCAGCGGGAGGCACGTGCGCATGCTTGGTGGAACTGAACTGGGCAATGGCTCACATGCCCGCAGAGAGGGCTTTGCGTGCCAGCTGTGGCACGCATGCCATAGGTTCGCCATCACGGGACTAAACCACAGTTTCAATCAAGAAACTGAACATCCTAGATATAAACCATATTTTCACATCATTCTAAAGAGGCAATAAAAAAACTATTAAGGATAAAACCTCACCCCCACCACAACTAGCAGGGCAAGCTACTATATATAAACAGGGACTCACATTCAATCTCACTGATAATGTTATCTAGTTGGATAAGGGAATATCAGCAAGCAAACAACTAACCATATACAGCATAAGGATTCCACAGTTCAATCCTCAGCTACACATAATCTCTTATTTTGGAGATTAGAGAAAGCTGACATAGTTCCAAATAATATTAAAATCCAGGGTATTTTTTAAAAATATATATATATACAAATTATGAGGTTCCAGGACCTATTGCTGATTGATTTCTGGACAGTTTATGGTCGATGAATAAATGACACAACAGGTTGTGTCCCCAACTGATTCCAAGTATGAAATATCTCTTGAGAATCTCACCTCCTTAGTTCAATCTCATGCAGTCTTCTCACTTGAGCAGATATACATGTATATCCATTTACACTTCTGTAAGTGAGAGAAAGTAATATTTGTAAGCTTTTAGTGTCAAAGCCATCATCTCTAATCAAAGCTTGAACAGCATTGCTTTAATACAGCCTTCCTCAAGCTGATGCTTTCTGAATGTGTTAAGCTCTTATATTTTTAACCAAGTATTACAATATCTGTAGTCCAACACAGCTGGAAAGCACCTGGTTAAGGAAAGCTACTATAATGTTCACTTGTTTTTCAAGCCAATATCCAATGTGATTCTTACAAAATGTCAAAATGATTTCCACTCATTTTTTAAGATATCAGCTATTCATTGTCACATTAAATTCAGGAGCAGAGTGCTTTACTTCTAAACTAATGGTCACCAAACCAACTCATAAGGAATTATAAGTTCTGCCTAGCTCTGTTTTGCCGATCTTTCAGAAAATGTTGATCATAAGGATTGATTTGGAACATAATAAAACACTGAGCTGGTTCGCACATGTATTCACAATATTTGGTAGCTGCAGTCCATTATAAATGAGGCACTGCAGATCAAATTGACCTGTGTCATCTCTAAACACAGTTTCTTCTAGCTGAGTCAGTTTACATGTTCAAATGACAATAATCACAGCAGTCATATAGTCATCTGTATAAATGTAGGCTCATGGTTGATTTATCAAAGCACTCGTGCAAAAGAAAAGGGTTTGATGAGCTTTATGATGAAGTTCTATTTGAAATTGACAGAACATGCAAGCAAGATGTACTGTTTGTGATTGGAGACTGAATGCCAATGTTGGAAATATTACAGGCGACAGTGTAGTACAACTATATGGCTTAGGAAAGTAAATGAATCAGGAAGCCAACATCAATTTTTGCTATCCCAATTATTCATAGCTAACAACTGTCTTCAAATAACCAAGACTATGTTTGAATACATGAATATCACCAGATAGACTACATGGAGATGATATTATTGATAAAGGATGATGGAGGAGCTTAATTATAGCATCAAAGACAGAGCTAGGTTCTCACTGTGAAACAGATCATGAGCTCATGTACAAATTCCAAGAGAAGAGAAGAAGGAGAAGAAAGTCAACCAATTTCCATAATATAATCTTGAACATATAATTATCATTTTCAAGAAGAACATCAGAAATCATTTTGAAGTCCTGAATTTAAATGATAGAGAACCAGAGGAATTATGGAATAAATTTAAATAAGTCATTAATGATGAATATGAAAAGAGACTTCTCAAAATGAAAAAAAAAACAACAGAAAAAAATAAAACTAGATATCTGAACAAACTGTGGAATCGAAAGATCAAAGATAGAAAGAGTACTGTAATACTGAAATATTGTACAATAGAAATGTCAACATCCAAAAAACCTTAACAAATATTCCCTACTTACAAAAAAATACCTCCAGTATTAGAAGATAATGTTAGATCAGCACTCAGGTTATTAACAAGCCAGAAGTCAACAGGAACTGATGAAATACCAATTGAAATACGGTAAGCAACAGTAGAAGAGTCAGTTAAGGTGGTAATCAAGCTATATCCACAAAGCTGGAGAATGACACAATCACTAACATATTGGGAGAGATCAATCTACCTTGATCTGGAGGGAGAGAGAGAAAGAAAAGAGAGTGATTTTGTAGAATATGAAAACAATTGTATAATATCTTTAATTTTATAGGCTAGCAAATTGATTCTTAGGATCATTCAACACAGATTAGAGCCTTACACAGAAAAAGAAATCCTAGAAGTTCAAAATAGCTTTAGAAACACAAGACATTATATCTGATGCATACTGGATAATTGAAAAAGCCAAAGAATAGAAAAAGAAGTCAATCTGTGCTCCATCAATTTAAAAAGGCCTTCATTTGGGTCAATCATGTAAAGCTGTAGACTGTGCTTATAAAAACCATCTCCTTTTCCTCATAAGCAACCTATATACAATTCAGGAAACCACTGCATGGTCAAACAGACTGACTTTGGGAATAGAAAAGAAGTGTGACTAGTCTGTATACTTCTCTCTTATTTTTTTAATTATTACTTATTTATTAAGAGAAACTGAATTGGAAAAAGATGGACATAGTTTTAAAACTGTAGGAATAAACATCAATAAAGTATCCTATGTTGGTAACACTATTCTGATAGCTGAAAATGCAAAGGAACTGCAAATTCAAATAATAATAGTCAAGGACCACAGTAATGGGACTAAAATTAAATTCAAGGGAGACCAAACAAATGATAACAGCTGGCATAATCATCTTCCTAAATGACAGTGACGATATTGAATTGGTGGATAGATTTTGCCTTTTAAAATCAACCATCAGCAGTAAAAGAACAATCAGTTAAGAAATATGCCACAGGCTAGACTTGGTAGAACAGCCATGAAGGCCTTGGAAAAGATATTCAGATGCCTTGATGTGTCTACATCAACAAAGATCAGAATCATGCAAGCAGGGTTATTCCCTGTGGCACTGTATGCAAGCGAAATTTGGACTTTGAAGAAGCCCGGATACAAAGAGTATTGACACTTTTGAACTTTGTGAAATCATCCATGATTGATTGAGCACCAAATGAGCAGGAATCTTAAATTTTCCTCTGAAATTGATCATAACCAGTTTTTTTTTTCAAATACATCTTGGGTATTGGAAAATTAAGCTTTATCACAATCAGGTAATGTTAATAGTTCTGTGTGTCGATATGTTATAAATAAGATGGTTCAAACATAAGGATATAACACTTTTTAGTGCTTTGGTTCAGCCATCTGTGGCAGTTATGGACTCAAAAGCTGATTCTGATTCTGCAAGGGGCCGTTACTCATGCCTGTGAATTATTTGTAATAATGGGCAGTTAAATTCCATGAAGGTCAGTGAAATAATGATATCAGGGAACACAAATAGGGGGGGAAGCAATTAATCTCCATTGCCTAATATTGGAGCTATTTGTCCTGGCTAGTTAAAGGGGATGACAATATGGAATAGTTTGCCAATTTTATCTGGCACAACTTGCATTGATTATGCTACACTCTACAAATAGTCCCTCTTTTCCAGTAACCTTTCCAATGTTGATATTTCTGTTCATATTCTTCTTTTTTCTTAATAGTAATCATGCTCATTTCTGTCAATGCTATTAGCAAATCCACAATCACAGATCAATGATTATTACTACCTTCACACAATACCCATGATTATGTGAATGAGCCATAATTTTACTCCCCAATTACAAACCGAAAGATCATAATAACTATTCTGTCTTGATCAAGAACAAATAATCAGCTAAAAGGTCATTGCTAGTAATGCGAGGCGGAAACAGAACATAAGCTTTTAAACAGATTGGAAGAAAAGTCAACTGCGGAAGGTTGCCTAAACACTACAAATACATTCTGAATGTCTAGGATAAAAATAAATAAAGTTAAACTTAATAAATAATAAATAAACAAACTTAAAAATATTTTTTTCAAAATGTCTATATACTTTAAATGTTGGCTTTTACAATTCCCCTGGTATTTGGGAATATTGCAGTGGTGTGATGGGAATTGGAACTTAATTTCTGTACTTTATTTAATTAAAACTGTGTAAAAGCGTATTGCACAAAATTTGTATTTTTGCTGCCACATTTTGCCAGCACAATACAAGAATGTCCTTGAAGATGTAAAATGGCTGTGGGCCACACAAATAGCAATAGTACTTAGACTTATATACCACCCCATAGTGCTTTACAGCTCACTCTGAGTGATTTATAATGTGAGCATATTGCTGCCAACAAGCTGGGTCCTCACTTTACTGACCTCAGAAGGATGGAAGGCTGAGTCAACCTTGAGCCCATCATGATCAAATTCCAGACTGTGGGCAGAATTATCCTGCACTACTGCATTGTAACCTCTGTGCCCAGGTCTCTTCCTGGGGGGGGGGTGTCAACAACCCCTGGATTAGTTTGATGCAGCTGTTTCTTTGATTCCTACTACCAGGATTTCCCAGCATTGTTCATAGATGGTGGCCTCTGTTGGAATAACAAATAGCTGTTCATCATCTTTAGCTTTCTTTTATGAACAGGTGCCTGCCTTTAAAAACAATCATCCCAGAATATTGAGGGAGAGGAAACAAGGAAACAAATATAAATCAGATCTTAGTCAGCTACTCAATGAGATGTGAAATAGGTTCCAGGACAGATCATACCATACAACCAACTTGTTAGCTATGAAAATATATAGAGGGATATTGTGCTTGGGTAACTCAGCTATTATGCCTTTCTATCTAGTGAAAATGTAGAAGGTTTTTTTTTTGCATATTTAATAGAAATTAAATGTTTCAGAGCTATCTTAATGAAAATTTTATCCTGCTAATACAGATTTCTCTCAATGCCTATGAACAGATACATTCGTTTCAGTTCTTCACAATTGAAAACTAGCTGAATTTTTTCCATAACTTTTATTACAGTACCCACTTTTTGCTATACAATAAGAAATTGTCCCTTCATTTCTACTGACATTTTTCACAATCACTATTCTTCCTATTTACATTCACTGGTTTCTTCTCTTCTGAAGCACACAGCGATTTTTCCTCTTCCAAGAAGGTCTTTGGGAACAATGCAGCAGAAACATAATCTTTATTTTTTCCAGATGAAATAGGACCAAAGTCGCATACAAGGATCACTGAAATAGTTTATCTGTAGCATTATTTCTGCACATATTTCCATGTGAGTGGTCACTGGGCTATTCAGAATTATAGAATCAGAGTTGGAAGGACCTTAGAAGTCTACTTTAACCTCTTCTTCAGGACAGATATACTCAGAGGGTCCTAGAAAAATAACTAGTCAACCTTTGTTTGAAAACTTTCAGTGAAGGAGTACCTATAATTCAGGATACAAGTTGTTCTACTGCTTAACAGCTCCCATGGTTATAAAATCCCTCCTTCAATTATTGGAAGACTGGTATCATCTTACCCCTCTTACCTCTCTTCTTTAGGCTAAATATATCCAGTACATTTAATAATCATTCTTTTATAGGATTTGGCCCTCACACTCTTTGCATTTTTGCAGGTATACACTATAAGTGACAATTGTATGAATAAATCAGGTGTCCTCTGACAGAGACTTGTATCTTTTGCCACTAGTGCAGGGGTCTCCAACCTTGGCAACTTTACGACTTGTGGACTTCAACTCCCAGAATTCCTCAGCCAGCGCGCACTGGCTGAGGAATTCTGGGAGTTGAAGTCCACAAGTCGTAAAGTTGCCAAGGTTGGAGACCCCTGCACTAGGGTACATCATCTCTTTCCCTGTTATTGTCTGTTAGGTGACTAGCTTTGTAGCAGTTGTTACCCTTAGTGGCTGTCATCCTGGACCTTGTCTGATGCTGATGGATTGCTTTTCTGTTACCTGCTGCATGACATTTTTTTTATCTCTTTTGGCTTCATATCCAGACTTGATCTAATTGCTTCGTTTGTTTTTATCTTCTCCTGTACATCTTTATTTTTTCTTGGGTTCAAATTCAATTCACCTATTTCTCTCAATATTTTATTTCTTGTAATAGAACCATGGTTTCAGGAAGCAAAGTTACATAATGAGCAAACTCAGCGACAAGATACTGACAAAGCAATTATTAATTGTGATCCCTCTTTTCCTTCCATTCCTAGTGTTGGAAAATCTATCTAACACAGACCTTCAAGGACTAGAACTTGCACAAGTGCTAAATGTGCACAAGTTGCTAAAGAAAGGTGTGGCATCTCACTTCCCAAGTTGGACCTTTGAGATAGGCCAGTGAGGAAGTAGACACAACTAGAATTCTATAATTCGTTGTTATGCAAAATAAAATTCATTGGGGGTAATATTTATTATTCTCATCATTATTACACAAATAAATGTATTAAATTTGTATGTCACCCTATTCCCAACAATTCTAGGTGGTTCACAAATAATTATAATACAATTGTGATTTTTTTTTCTCACTTCCTCCTCTTGGTCAAGATTGAGCTCATGTTTTCTTAATCACTCTGACATTTCTTCTTCTTATCTCTATATTCCTGTACATTCCCCCCAGACATAGAGTTTTCTTCTCTTTAATCCAGAAATATTTATTTCTTCACTCCAGCAGGAAGTGGTACCTGTGCAAGTAGTGCTCCCCTGCAGGACTTATGTGTAAATGCTGCATCTTGTGAATCTTTCTCCCTCTTTGATATGACAAGAAACCTCCAGAACTTTAGTTTACTTTGCCACCTGAAGTGTTTCTCTAAGTTATAGAATAATATCATAGGTTACTACTACTCATCATTTTATTGCTTTGAGATTAGCTTTACATGTTTTGTGATATTTTCTCATAAATAATCAACTGCTTATTATTAATAAATTGCTTGAGCCATGGTGGCGCAGTGGTTAGAATGCAGTATTGCAGGCTAATCCTGCCGACTACCAGCAGTTTGATTCTTAGCGCTCAAGGTTAACTCAGCCTTCCATCCTTCCAAAGTCAGTAAAATGAGGACCCAGATTGTTAGGGGCAATATGCTGACTGTAGAATGCTTAGAGAGGGCTGTAAAGCACTATGAAGCGATATATGAGACTAAGTACTATTACTATTGCTATTGAGCATTATTGTTAATATTTTTAGATTATGGAATGCATAAGCCTCTTTAATTATATATAGTGCAAATTCCCAACAGAACTGTGCCAAGATCAGTTCATAACATTCTTCTGACCACATAATGGTGATCAGGAGAGCCTCAAATATCAATGATAACATATACAGTGATTGTCCTCCACTGCATTATATGAAATAAGCGAATGGAATCAAATTGTGTGTCTTTAATGGCTCTGACATCAGTAATATTAAACTTTCCAATAAAGATGGGTCTTTTCATTACTTATAAAGTTGACATAAAATGTATCCACAATTTACAACACTACACTTGCCTTAAAAGAGTCAAATATTGATATCATGTAATGTACAACCTCCAAATATAATTTAATGGCCTCTGGTATTTGTTGATTTGTATAGTTCTTGCTGCAGACTCACAAAAACAGCTCTAAGATCTCTTGATTGATTAAGATCCCTTTCCAGCCATATATTAGAAAAGACATCTTCACAAGCAAATGCCGCAGCAAGACAAACAGAGAAGTAAAGATAGCTAGAGATAAGAAATGTGGAGGCTCAAATCCCATTTTGCTATAAGGGAATTTACTGTTTCTGTTTCCCATGTTTGAGATGAGAACAGCAGTACTGACCTTTCTGTCTTAAAGTGAGATTAGCTCATTTATTCTCAACATTTCTAGAATGAATGGGCTAATCTCACTGTAAGACACTCACAATTATTGAGATGAATTGCACAGAAGTACCCTGTAGTATCCTACAGAGTTGTGCTTATTCAGACCCTAAATTAGGTGCAACTTGAAATGTAGGTTTTCTTCAGGCTACTTCAAATAAGGACCCTCACCATAATCTCTAATGGGTGCATCAGCAGACAAAGTATACAGACCAAATTCCATAATGCATTTTGACTTTAAAGTGTGAAGATCATTGGTTCCCTAGATCTTAGGTTCTACTAAAAAAATCTTAGTTTATTTGCTATCTCTCTTCAACTAATTTGCTTATAAGGAGAATGTATAAACATAGTAATGGTGACATTTATTTCTTCTATTTCTGCTATAGTGTTCCCTTCATTTATTCATAGCTCTTAGCCCACTGTCCGATAGAGCAGGGCTCCCCAACCCCCAGTCCATGAACCGGAACTGGTCCGCCAGAAACCAGGCTGCACAAACAAGCAAAGCCCCATCCATGGGGTGCAGGCAGCACACAAAACCACGCCCCTTCCGGTCCACAGAAAAACCTCTCTCCACAGAACCGGTCCCTAGTGCCCAAAAGATTGGGGATCACTGCTCTAGAGGATCAAGAAATAGATATTTATGAAATTCATCAACTTAAAGTTGATGGACAAGAGTAAAATGAAGATTAACCTTCTGCCATTCAGTTCTTTCAATGAAGTATTACAAATAAAGTAGCATTCCTTTTTTTCCTCAAAAGAATTGGCAAGCACACTAACAAACAAATAGAAAATTGCAATATAAGCAAGCAAAGCTTATTTATAATGAATTCTGTTGGGACTATGATTTTCAAGGGAGATGGGAAGGATAAGATGAGGAAATGAATAAGAATAGAAACTTAAATAAAACAGAATTTACATATTAAATATAGAAACAAAGAGGTTTTTGTTGGAAAAAGTAGCAATTTTCATCAAATTTTATGTCTATAAATGAAAGGAAAGGAAAGAACTGAAATTACTTTTGGCTCTCAGTTCCATTGATCGTGACTGTAGGTTTGGGAATATAGTCTATTTTAGTAGCAATGGAAAATGGAGTTCCATCTGGAAATCGATAAAAAGAATATTAATGTCCTTCTAGGTTTTCCACAATTATGACTACATAGAACATCATGTTTTACTGAATAACCTATGGAATTGTTCTGAGTTTTCTCATTTAAACAGGAAAAGCGGAATATCATAAATTATATATGTATTTCAACCATATGTTTACTGTTCAGATAACAGCCTGAAAACTTGTTTAGGATTATAATTTAGTTTATGAGTTCTGACCTAAGAGGTTATTAAAGTTCAATGCTCATCTTAGGAATTATTTCACCTAAACATATTAGGAAGCCAATGGTTTTCAGCTTCAAGAAGAATGCTATTTCAGGAGTAGATGATTTTCTACTGGCCTGTATGCTAAGAATTTTCAGAGACACAGTTTTGGAAGATTCTTAATGTTGGTCAGCAAGTCTGGGCCCAAAAATGATGAAGTCAAATGTAGGAATGGCCCTAGTTTTCTTGTCTATTTCTCTGCCATTCTTCTTCCATCTGAGGTTGTCTGTAGATGTTTTGCTTTCTTGTTTTCACTTTGGGGCAGAGGTGGGTTCCTCACGGTTTGGATCGGTTCTTTAGAACCGGTAGTAACTTGGTGGCCTGGGTCGCTAGAACCGGCAGTGACCCAGGCCTGCCATGCCCCCAAACCAGCACGGCACTGAGCGAACTGGCAGCAAAGAAAAGAAGAACTTTTGCTAGAAAGAAGAACCCCCTGCTTTGGGGGTTAGATTGTGCTAGTCAACTTATGGAGGTTATGTCAGGTACAATCAACTCACCCGCACATGCAGAGTTCAAGATAACTACTGTATTATGTTTTGGTTATAATAAAGGAACCTTCCTAGTCTGGCAGTCTACTCCTGGGAATAATTAGATAAGGCTCCAAGGAACTTTTGTGATTACCAGACCTTTGTCTTTCAATCATGCCTCTATGGGTTGCTCTCCACAAATTCCAATATTTTTGTTTGAAGAAAACTGAACCAAAAATAGGAGTTGAATAGCTGGGCTTTTCCTTGGTTAAGATCAATAACCTTAATAGAATCAACATAATTTCTGCTTCTATTAAATTGATTTAGAGAAAAATCAAAGGAAGGAATGAAAATAAGAAGTGGAGCTTAATTTAGTTTTAGGCGAGGAAGAGACATTGACTCAAGGTGGAACTCATATTATGCATGTGTTATTAGGTACTAAATTTATATTCAATTTCTTAACATATCTCGTAAAGAAAGAATGGAGATGGCAGGCAATATCGGTGGAAATGTGAAAGGAGAGCTACTAATATTCAGGTTAGATTATATTGGTCTACCTAGACAAATAGTCTGATTTGACATATAGTACCATTTGAGATTGGTTTGTAACTAATGATTTTGTGGGTAGTTTCTGAGATTCCCAATATCAGGTATGCTGTATTTCATTTGGAATGACTTCAGGAGTACATTAGTGCAATGTAGTCAACTGCTACTCATGAGCATTTAACTCTTTCAAAGCCCTTTCTTTTTCTTTGCTGAGTTACAACACTTGTGCATAAACATCTCCTGTCTCTTGTTATTCTTCCTCTCTTTTTCTGCATCTCTAAACACAGGGTCTTTGAGCTCTGCCCTTTCCATATAAACTGTGTTTTCCTATTTAATGACATAAACTAATGTGTGTTAACAGATGTCTGAGAGAAAATTAGCTGCAGTGTCTGGATCATTTAGAGTTGAGTTGCTGTTCAGAAACACTTTCATAACAGGCTGCAGAAGGTTTGAGGGAATGCATTTCTTCCTTACAAAGGTGAAATTGCATAGGCCCAGTTTGAGCCTGCTGCCTCCTGTGAATTCCTGTTTCAAACTATCCTGCTCTTGATTTTAATGCATCATGATTTCTCTACCAGATGGCAACAACTCCAACAGTTCCGGTGAACATTTTCTCTTTTATGGAGGATCTAATGTTTATGGCATGTTGGGGTGGAGGAATTGTTCAGTTTTCTAAGTGCAACTGTTGTAAGATGTGAATTTGATTAGAGCAGTGGTACTTAGGGGAAGAGTATCTAGAGAGCTGTGGTGGCGCAGTGGTTAGAATGCAGTATTGCAGGCTAATTCTGCCGACTGGTAACAGTTCAATTCTCACTGGGTCAAAGCTGACTCAGCCTTCCATCCTTCCAGGTCAGTAAAATGAGGACCCAGATTGTTGGGGGCAATATGCTGACTCTGTAAACTGCTTAGAGAGGGCTGTAAAGCACTGTGAAACAGTATAAGTCTAAGTGGTATTGCTATTGCTAAGTGCTATCTTTTCCATTCTAAAACTACGCCCTCTTTCTAATACTCCTCTGGAGCAATAGTAATGACATGGTTTCAAAGGAGGTTCTGGAAAACTGAAAAAATATATTTATTTCTTTTGAGGAGTACCTTTTTTAACATTTTAAAATATTACATTTTTACTTTAAATATTCTAATAGTTTCTAGTTATTGCATAATATTTATTTTTTATTTTTTGTACACTGCAGTTTTTATTTTTATATTGTTGAAATAGCATGATCATGTACATGCAGCAGAAGCTAAATAATACCATGAAGGATTTTAGGATTAATGGAAAAAGAACTTGAAAAAAATCTGGAATTTTACTGTTATATATGTTGACAGCAGCATGCATTATGTATAAAAATGGAAAAGATACTTTAATTCCCACAATGAATGAATGGCTGGAAAAACTGCAACTATCAGAGATAGCTAAATTAACTGCTTTAATCAAAGAAAAGAGTGCATTCAACTTTGTTTCTAGTAGGAAAACCATTTCTGGAATTTTTGCTTGAGATGGAAGAAATGAAATGTTGACTTTGGGTTTTGCAGATTAGACAAGTTTATTGTTGTAGAAATGGCTAATACATATTAAGTATGTAAAAGTAAAAAGCTGAAGCTGCAATAAGATTGTTATTCTACATTGCTAAAAAGAATCAATGCTTTTTTCCCCTTTTTTCCCCTCCTCCTACACTTCTTTCTTTCCCCCTTTCCCTCCCCCTTTCCCTGCTATTTTCATTTTTGACTTGTATTTTACATTTGGATAAGTTAAATAAGATTATTAAAGAAAAGAGCACCATGAAGGATAGCCATGAACTCTCAAGTATATCCAACTTGGCCCCAGATCATTAAACTTGGAGGCACCCAGGACCAGAAATCAGGGGGATTCCAGAACCAGCCTTAGACTTAGTCAAGCAATGTGAGAAGAGATTCGACTATACTGTAAAGAGGATGGTATGTTCTCACATTTCTCAGATGTAACCTAATCTATGGATATTTATATTCCGCTATGTCAGAAGCAAAATCTATAGTTAAGAGTAGAATCTGCGATCAGAGGTTCTTTAAAGATTGACTCCATCCCTGGCAATGAGACTGGCAATGAGATAAAGGACATAAATAGGGAAAGCAGAACTCAGAGAGGATGGGAAAAAATCATATTTGCTAATCCAGACCTTGATAATACATACCAGACAAGTAAGTCAGATTTCTGTCCAACTAGATTTAGATATGAGTAAACTAAACCTGAATTGGAGACCAGCACAAATTTTGCTGGTTATCTTTCTCTGTTAAGGGCAAACTTGATGCCTCCTTGCATAACTTCCTCAAACCATCACAACTGGAATATTCTTACCAAGCCATCTGTTGTATCCAAATCCCCAATCAATTTCACATGCATATATACTTTGTGAAATCATGATCCTACACCCAATCCCCAAACCAACAGCATAAAACATAAACCAAACAATTGGTAGGGGCCCCTTATACTTTTAAACATATATAAAGTCTTCCAATACCTGGAAGAAATACATTGTTAAAGATAACTCCCCAGTAATGGCAGTAACTATGAATCCTTTCCCCTTCCCTGTCTCCTTCCTACATATGCAGACAGCTGCTAGCTATCTTATCTCCCACCTGAACTAGTCATTTGGTCTGATCCTAAGATTGATTCCAGCAAGACATTTACTATCTACTGGGACTACTGAAGCAACAAAAATCTACACGCCAGTTGTCTTTTTCACTGCCACAGCATTAATTGTCCTTAGATAAATACTGTACTTAAATTGACTCTCCAACATTAATATCTTAACCCCAGTTTCTTTAAAAATAATTTCATAAATTCATGCATAAATTATCAAAAGTGCAAATATTTATGTAATTTTGAATATATGTATGAGCTTATTTCAAATCCAGAAATTGAATTTATTAATTGTAGAATGTTTACTGATACAGAAATTTAACTCATTAGATCATGGTCTATAGGATAGTTGGATTTGTGCCTGAAGCAGTGAATTGGAAAAGGACCAGGGATTATTGTAGATAGCATCCTCCACAGGAGCTCAAAGTTTAATGATGTGGCAAACAGGGCTAATATAAACACTGTGTGTATATAAAAAGGATATCAAGCAGAATTTATATTGCTTCAATACATAGCTGTGTGAGCCCAGCGCTCAAAATTGTGTTCAGCCCCAGTAGTTATGCATTTCAAAGGAGGACAAAAGCGTATCAGAAAGAATACATGGCCAGATCAAAAAATTCTTAGGATGTAAAATCCAAGGGTAAGATTCAAGCCACTTTAACAGTATGTACATATACACAAAAATGTACTGAAGAGTAGTGAATTGTAAATAGAGGAATCACAAGAGAGGTTGTGAGAAAGAGAGCACATTTCTTAGCAACAATTATAGAACTAGAATGCATTCTTTCAAAATCCTTCAAACAGTGCTAAAAAAAATTAGTCAGTATGAGCCAAATGTAGCTTTTGGTAAGACTTATATAACTTATGCAGTCCATGCTGATGAAAAAATGAGGGCCAAAGCTTATTGCAATATATATGCCAGGAGAAAAATGGCAGCATATATAAGCCAAATGTGTTTTTCATCAAAGGCAAAATTTATTTTTTTATTATCCATCAGAATGTTTCTGGAATGTTTCTGAGAAACCTGGAAACAAAATTATTCCTTTTCAGTTTGGAAGAACTAAAATCAGTAGTTGATCACATACAAAGAAAGCTAACTCACTGTCACTTATTTGTCATTGGGAGGAGAAGGCAATTGGTTCACCATTCCTGAAGTTAGTTCAGAATCAGAATAGAGCTGGAAGGGACCTTGGAGGTCTTCTAATCCAGATATCTAATACTTAAAGTCTCTACAGTACAGTACAAAAGAATCTATCAGGGGTAACTAAGAATTTAACACCTGTTAATTTCACAGCCAAGCACTGGGAATATCAATCTTCTCTAGTGAAGGCCAACTTAAATAATTACTATAGCTTGTATTCAATTTCTTTATATCCTTGAAGTTCTATAGCTCTCATTTCATCTTCCCTAATCAATTTTTACTGTTGATGCATTTAAATAATGTTTCATGATTTATTTTGATATGTAAGAAATTCTCAAGATGGTCCTCACAATCCTTGCATTAAACAAATATTGCATTTTTGGGCTTGTGCATTTTTTTGTTGTTCTACTTTCACGAAGGAAGGTTGCTTGGCTGCAAGTCATAGAGCAACACAATATAATTAAGTTTCTCATGAAAATAGAGCTTGAGCTGGGTAATTTAGGCTACCACATCTAGAGTGAAAACATCCAAATAATCATTACATGTCAGTGAAGACTTAATTTGGCATATCTTAACTGCCATCTAATGATCATATGGATTTTTGCAGCCTTGGTATGGCAGATCTACTTAATTTCTATGATTATTTTAGAAACTTTAGCGTCAAGCAGCTTGGAACATTACATACATTAATTTTTATTCAGTTGTGATATGATCTGTCAATGAAACCTCACATTGTTCTTAAGACTCTTGATCTTTAAATGATCTGCACAATTGTATTTCATACTCATACCTTAGCAGCTGATATTTTTCTTTATTCATAGGTGCAATGATCCTGCCATTTGTTCTCTCCTATCTTGGCAGTGAAGAAATAGATATTAGAAATAGATATTACTCACAAACATGGAGTATATACATGTGTTTGCAGTTTTATTTAGTCATTGAAACAAAATAATTGCAACAGAGTTTAGATAATTAGGAGAAAGAAATACAATTCCTTTTCAGACTATACACATTTTGACATTGGTAGCCACTACTTTAATTTTATAAATATATACTATCCATTTGAGCAGGTATGGAGTTTCAAACTATTATATTTGTAATTTGTAAAAGCACTTCAGCTTTTTACTTGGCCAAAATATTCAAATGTCTTTCCTTATAAACAATCCTTTCTTATAAGTTGTGTGTACATGCTTCTTCAAATATTAACAGCAGTATACAGTTGCTGGGAAATTCAAGCAGGAAGATCTTGTTTTCATTAAAATCTTTATTTTTGACTTCCCAAAGATTTCTGATTAGGGATTAAATGCTGGGTTCTGTGGGTTTGTGATGTAGATAGGCACTTATTTAATTGTTAAGTAACTCATACTTCTGATGCTTACCTTCTTTACCTCTAGATTAAACATTTTCAGTGTTTTGGAACTTTAAGTAATGAGCTTCATTGCCACTTAAAATAACACGGGGACTGGAGTTAAGAACAAGATGGCGATGTGATGGTTGATGTGCATTTTAGGCTACATTGTGATCAGATGCATTAGTATATTCTAGAGCAGTAATGGCGAACCTTTTTTTGCTCGGGTGCCAAAAGGGCGCCTGCGCGACCACATCCATAATGCAATGCCTTCCCCCCCCGCACATGCACACACAACACCCCCCCCGCTCCCCCCCTCACGCATGCACGCAGGCCTCACTGAAGCCTCCGGACTCTGTAGATGGCAAAAAATGGCCCAACGGGCCTACCGGAAGTTCGGAAATGAGGCCCGTTTTTCGCCATCCATAGGCTCTGGAGGCTTTCCTGAAGCCTGGGGAGGGCGAAAACGGCCTCCCCCGCCCTCCAGAAGGCCGAAAATCAGCTGGAGCTGACATAGGGCAACACCTCGCGTGCCCTCAGATATGGCTCCGCGTGCCACCTGTGGCATGCATGCCATAGGTTCGCCATCATGGTTCTAGAGTGTGTTTGTATATTGCAGAGGGCTACAGAGGAGCTGATTCTTCATAGATTGAACTATATAGTTGGTTGATAAGTTTCTGCACTAACCTGGTTTACCACCTGGGGTGCACACCTCAGACTCATTCTTGAGCTGTTTGTTATGAGGTAGCAGAGTGTCACATACACCTATCACTTCTGCAGAGCTCTATCGACAGTAGAAGTTTTACTGGGACAAGGAGGCTTGTCGAATTGATATGGATCAGACGACTGCTGTATGGCCATTACCCAGGTGCTAGAGGCCATGGGTGGTGATATTGGTAAACGAGGCATTTTGCCTGTCAGGACGGTTGGATAGTACACATCTGTTGGCAGCAGTGGGAGAAATGGCACTAGGGACAGCATTGGCTTCCTTGCCTATTTGCTAAAAAAAACCACAAATTTTATAAATAATAGTTTAAAACAATCAGTTGTATGAATTTCAATATACAGTCTCAAAAAAAATCATGCTTACTACTATAGTGTGAAAGAAATTGAAATACTGTTATATATATAAACTCTGTGTGTGCGTGTGCGTGTGTGTGTGTGTGTGTGCGTGTGTGTGTGTGCATATGTAATTTATGAAATCCAAATGTTTCACTTTATAAACTCCCCATGGTGTTCACCATTTATATATGTTATTATTTCAGCTTTTAAAAATTATTTTTAATCGTACTGGTAATGTAAAATCTTAAGATTCAGACTGCTATTTTGGGAATGTAGATGTAAATCTGGAACCTAGAGAGCTGGTATTTTAAAAATAGTTTCCAATGTATAGTACTCTATGTATAAGTCAGCTAGAAATTTCTAGAGGCTATTTTGACCAATCAAACATAGGCTGGAATAGAGTAAGAAGGTCCCCACTGAGCTATTTCTCAGGAGCAGAAAATTTAATTGGAAAGTGAATTGGGGAGATCAGAATGGCAGTGGCTGAGGGCAAAAAGACAAGCATAATAGCAATAAATGTCCTTTATCAAAGGAGAGAAAATAAACCACTCAGACTGAAGACAAACTGGAAGGCATGATACTAAAAAGCACCACCTTTCTTTTGAACCAGTCATTTCACCTGATTTTCATTTAACTGTCCTACTCACAGCTTTAGAGTTAGCCAAGTTGTGCCAGATATCTGAAACCTACTTCAGGTCATTAGTTACTGTTCAGAAACAGAAGTTCATAAGAGTTTGGACTGAGTCAAGATGACTAAACTAAAAAATGGAAACAGAAAAATACAGATAGGAACTGGATGGTTTGTAACATGTCCTAGAGAATATCAAACTTTCTCAATCATGTTTCCTGCAGAAGAATGCAAGTATTTCAATCAGTACTATTCATCCGGGACAAGGACTTGAGAACCTGAAGAAGAATCAAGATGAGGACTATAGTACCAATCATTTTCCTTTCTTAAGGACCATTTTTATGTCTTTTTAGCACTGAACCTAATAGAATATAAATAAATTCATGAAAATGTTAGTATATTTATTATTTGATTATATATGGAATACAAGTTTAAATCACAAAGTGGTCTTCAAAAAGCAGAATGTAAAAATGCATTTAATATCCTTCCTTCTCTCCTGCTAGAAATTCTATTTATGTAGTCCTACAGAACAAAGTGTACACTGTACAGTCCACATTGGCCTTTCTGCTTAACTGCAACAGGAAATCGGAAACTTTACTCAGAACAAAAATCCAGAGTATATAACATAGATGCAGATTTATAACCACTGCCATCTACCGAATGGCTGTAGTTGCTGCATAAAATACAACAACATGTATTCCAACACCTCCCTCTGACCTTGTAGAATATACAGTGCTGTTATCTACAGGGACCAATGACACATAATCCCTTGAACATCTTTACATTCTTCCAAACAACAGCCTCATCCAATTAAAAGCCAACCTGCTTATATTACTGAAGGTTATAGATGTTTGGAGAGGAGCTTTTCAGATAGGAGTAACGTTCAGCGGTTTTTTGAGGCTTGGACGCTGCATTGCATATGACCAATATTTCCTAAAGATTTTTCTTCCTGGATGTTCTTGGCAATTTCTTTATAAATAATGTTAATTGTTGTTGTTGTTAGTTACAAAGTCGCGTCCGACCCATCACGACCCCATGGACCTTCAGGCCTTCCTGTTCTCTACCATCCTCTGGAGTCCATTTAAGCTCATGCCTACTGCCTCAGTGACTCCATCCAGCCACCTCATTCTCTGTCGTCCCCTTTTTCTTTTGCCCTCAGTCTTTCCCAGCATTAGGGTTTTCTCCAGTGAGTCCTTCCTTCTCATTAGGTGGCCAAAGTATTTGAGTTTCATCTTCAGGATCTGGCCTTCTAAAGAGCAGTCAGGGTTGATTTCCTCTAGGACTGACCGGTTTGATCGCCTTGCAGTCCAAGGGACTCGCAGGAGTCTTCTCCAGCACCATAGTTCAAAGGCCTCAATTCTTTGGCGCTCAGCCTTCCTTATGGTCCAACCTTCAAAGCCATACATTGCAACCGGGAAAACCATAGCCTTGGCTATACGCACTTTTGTTGGCAGGGTGATGTCTCTGCTTTTTAGTATGCTGTCTAGATTTGCCATAGCTTTCCTCCCCAGG
>QLTV01000427.1:82824-101546 GCA_003457575.1 Thermophis baileyi
TTGACTTCACATTCTAGGATGTCTGGCTCGAGGTCAGTGACCACCCCATCGTGGTTATCAGGGACGTTAACCTTGTTATTGTATAGTTCTTCTGTGTAATTTTGCCACCTCTTCTTAATCTCTTCTGCCTCTGTTAGGTCCCTGCCATTTTGGTCCTTTATCATGCCCATCTTTGCATGAAACGTTCCCTTCATGTCTCCAATTTTCTTGAAGAGATCTCTGGTCCTCCCTATTCTATTGTTTTCTTCTTTTTCTTTGCACTGTTCATTTAAGAAGGCATTCTTATCTCTTCTAGCTATTCTGTGGAATTCTGCATTCAATTGGGTGTATCTTTCTGTTTCTCCCTTGCCTTTCGCTTCCCTTCTTTCCTCAGCTATTTGCAAAGCTTCCTCAGACAGCCATTTTGCTTTCTTGCATTTCTTTTTCTTTTGGATGGTTTTAGTTGCTACCTCTTGTACAATGTTGCAAACCTCCATCCATAGTTCTTCAGGCACTCTGTCTATCAGATCTAATTCCTTAAATCTATTTGTCACCTCTACTGTATATTCATCAGGGATATGATTTAGGATATGTTAATCATATTTGATGGGATACATCAGGAGTCCCAAACTCCCAGTCTATGGACCAGCACCGGTCCGCAGCATGCCAGCAACCTGTCTGCACAAACAAGTGAAGCCTCAAAAAACAGTAATGTATACCAGCAGCCCTCAACCTTTTGGGCACCAAGGACTGGTTCTGTGGAGAAAGGCAGCACGTAAAACCATACCCTTTCCGGTCCGTGGAAAAACCTTTCTCCGCAGAACCAGTCCTTGGTGCCCAAAAGGTTAAGGGCTGCTGGTATACATTTCTGGTTTTTTGGTATTTTCCATTTTAAATGACAGAAAAAGATGCCATCAGTTTTCAACAGCTATATTTCTATTTCAGGGTAAGCATTTTGAGCCAATGATTTTGTCGTGCTACTCTCTAGAAATATTATTCTATGGAACAATAATGGAAATCAATGATTTCTAAGATTGGAAATTAATCCCTATGGACAACCTGGTGGGAAATGATTTTCATACCCTATGGTCTAATTTTGTTTATTCATGGATGCTTGGAGGAGTATTTTCCCCCCAAACCAAGTCTATCACTAGTGCATTTCTAATATTTAGGCATTTCTTCCAAGCTATTCTTCTGCTTGGAAGCTGGGACAGATAATTTTGCATATAAAGTATGAAATTAAAAAAAAAAAGGTTAAGTGTACTTAAGCTCCATCAACAAATAAGTGCTGCATTGTACATTTGATTCTGATAGAGTATGAGTACATTTTTCTTCTGAATTATATCTCAAACTCTTCTTTCATTGATTATGTAGATAGGAGCACTTGTCTAGACTAGGGCTGATTTTTTTAATCATTCAGAAGAAGACATACCTTCCAGCATTAATAGACAGTGATGTTCTGCTGTGAATTATGAACTGTTTTGCATTTAATTTGTCATGCTATTAGAGATTAAACTTTTTATATATCAATTCTGCAATATATTCTCTATATTAGTGGATGTGGACAGTTGTGATTGAAAAAAGATAAAAGTCAACATCATTGGAATAACCAGTAAAGTTTAGCATACTGGATTGAAATGGATGCCATTTTATCACCCCATCAACTATTTTAAAGAACTAAATAATAATATAATGCTAAACTGCTTGTCATAGTAAAAGGTTTTTATATATTACAATTTTAAAATTATTATTTTAGTAAAGTAACC
This sequence comes from Thermophis baileyi, assembly GCA_003457575.1. Lineage (NCBI taxonomy): Eukaryota > Metazoa > Chordata > Lepidosauria > Squamata > Dipsadidae > Thermophis > Thermophis baileyi. Next base: position 84,570 of record QLTV01000427.1, read on the forward strand.
TCTTGAAAAAGCTTGCTCTGTTCAAAACAGGATTAAAGTATAGTGCTAAAGGACATCTGCATTTTTCTGTCTAAATAAACCATTATAAATGATAGTTTCGTAAGGCCATCTTCTATTCATTGAGTTAGCAATAGCAATAGCACTTAGACTTATACTTCACAGTGCTTTACAGCCCTCTCTAAGCGGTTTACAGAGTCAGTATATTGCCCCCAACAATCTGGGTCCTCATTTTACCGACCTCGGAAGGATGGAAGGCTGAGTCAACCTTGAGCCTGGTGAGATTCGATCTGCCAAACTGCTGGCAGCCAGTGATCAGCAGAAGTAGCCTGCAGTACTGCACTCTAACCACTGCACCACCACGGCTCATTAGAGGTTAGAAAAGGACCATCATATGCAATCCTTTTCTCTAGCTTTTGTGTGTGAGTGTGTCTTCTAAAATTAAAGATAGATTTATATTTTGAAGGAGGAATGAACAAAATAGATTAAGAACCTAGTAGTTGCTTCTTTTGCAAACATTCAGGGAAACATAATAGACTCACAAATGTTTTTGAAACAAACAATGTTTTAATGAATTGGATATTATCTCATAAAAATGTCAGAAAGATTGTGCCAAAACTTCATTTTGCTGACAATAGAAATAAGTCTCTGTGTTGAAAAGAAAATATTGATTTTCTTATGTGGATCTGTTCATTGCTTTTATAGTAGATGCAGATGTTTCAAGTATCTGTCAGTTGTGCACCTCAGCATTGCCACCTTTCCTTTATTGTTATATGCACAACATATAGTTGCATTAGTAATATTAGTGATTTGACAGGAATGTGCTGATTTCCTCCTTTGGATTATAGATACCAGCACTTAAATTGGTCAGTTGCCTGAGGTTGTTAGAAATCACTGGGTCCAAACCTTTGAAAAGTTGTAGAAGTCTGTACTATTTATACAGCTTTCTGAACCAAATGTCATCAATTTGAGGAGCTTCTGGGAGTTTGCAAACCCTATGGCAGGCTTCTTTCTAGAGAAAAACATCTCTGAAGGCATTTACTCCCTGAACACTCATAGAAAAGCTTGCAGGCATGGTTGAAAAGGGACAGTCTCCATCCTCATTTTGTACATTCAGGTGGAATGAAATCAGTCATGAAAAATGATACTCTGCTTCCCTCTTGACTCGCCTCTCATTTTTTATTATCTTGTGGCATCATGTTGTTTACAAGAAACCAGGCATTTGCTTTGTTCGCTTTTCACAGTGAAAGAAGGAACATATGAAGTGCAGAGCATAAGGCAGTTGTAACCCAGAGCACAACCTGCCTATGAGGAGATGGTGTAGCATACTAGGGATGAATGCTGAGAGCAAAAAAGAAGGATTTGAAAAGTGAACTTTTTCTGAGAATAGACTTGGTCACTCAAAACAAATTGCTAGCTTGCCTTCAGGTAAGAAAGCATACCTGCCAATCCCACTGTAGCCAATTTACTGCTGTTACTTTAATAAGTTCAATATTGTGGACTCAACATCTCTTGGCAACCTGAAATCCACAGGTTTTTCAACCTCTGGCATAGAACACCGAAGGCGGCTGAGACTCATTACTGAAGTTGGAGAAGAGTCTGAAAGCTATGTCACTTGTCAGGTGCTATCCATTCTCTTTGAGATTTTATGTCTGGCACTAAATGGCTTGTTGCATTTCCTGTGCCTTTGACATTGATGAAAAATTCAATGAGATTCAGTGTCATGTGATTTAAAGATTCATCCCTTCCATTTCTTATACCCATGTACAAACCAAGAAGAATAAAGCCAGTTGCAAAAAGAAGAGGAAAATCCTCTGCAAGCTTGTTCTAACTACGATGGCAAGAACTTTGTTGAGGCTACACAACTGGAGATGTCAGAAAGTGATTAATATGAAATAATTTCTTTCGCAAAGGAATATAAACATAATTTAAATAATATCGCATAAATAAAGCACTTTTATTGATATTTGGAGCATTATTGTTGTTTTTCAATAAGGACATCCAGTGTTATAAATTCACTCCATTTTCAATCAGACGAGGAGTAACCTACAGACTGGTTCCCACACTGAAATTAGACAACAATGTAGATAGCTCATCGTGAAGTAAGTAAAGTATTAGGAACCATACATGAAACTTTTAAATATTAGTAACATAACAAAATGCACAAATAAGGAGCCTTATGGAAGTTCTTGAGAACCAGTTTGTTGTAATGGTTAAATCAGCAATAGCAATAGCACTTAGACTTCTATACTGCTTCATAGTGCTTTTACAGCCCTCTCTAAGCGGTTTACAGAGTCAGCATATTGCCCCCAACAATCTGGGTCCTCATTTTACCCACCTCGGAAGGATGGAAGGCTGAGTCAACCTTGAGCAGGTGAGATTTGAACTGCAGCTGAAGTAGCCTGCAGTACTGCACTCTAACCACTGCGCCACCTCGGCTCTTTGAAGCTAGAAAATAGGAGACCTTGAGGTGTGTTACTGCCTTAGGCACAGAGGTACCCTGCAGGGTAACCTTAGGCCAGGTACTTTCTCTCAGCCCTAGGAAGGAGGCAATGGCAAACTACTTCTGAAAAACTTTGCCAAGGAAACTTGGAATGTGGCAAATGTGCAAGGACTTGTCCAGGCAGTCTGCAAAAATTGAACACAATTGAACAGAAGGGGAAAAAAATGAAGGACTTAAGGAGTACACAGTGTGAACAAGGTATATTTTCAGAACTGGGACATAAATATGTTAGATAAAATTAGTAACATCTGTGGAAGCCTATTGCCCCAAACCTGAGGAGCAAAAATTAGAGCTATTGAATCTGCAAAGATCTGGACAACTAGTTGATGGTAGCAAAAAAATAGGGTTGCTATGTGATACCTTATCAGAAATTGACTTCAACATGAAAATTAAATTATAGTACTTATAATATTTCCCCCTCTTAGTATTTTATCTTTACAACAAAAGAACAATTATTCTTACTACAAAAAGAATAATATCAGACATTTGTGATTGCTTTGAAAGGTAATAACTAAGGTTAAAAAAAAGCATACTCAGAATCCAGTTACTCAATTAAATATACATTAATAAGAAAATCAGGCCACCAAAGAACAGCATGGTTGGATACCATCAAACCTGACATCAGCCAGAGTAAAAAACAACTCAAGCAGTGCAAGATCAAAAGATGTGGAGAGACCTGGCCCATAGAATCGCCAAGAGTCTGATATGACCAAATGGATAACATCATCATCATCATCATCAATCATCATCATCATCATCACATTAATAGCTGAAAATCCAAAAATATATAATGATAATTCAGGTTCTCTTAAATATATTTTCTAAAATCTTGGATCCACAGGCTTTGGATTATAGCTTTCATGTGCCTCATCATTTTTTATTTTTTGTAAACATCAAGAGCCCACAAATTTCTATCCTACAGTTAGTTTAGACTGTAATTCCACAGTAATTTCTTGAAAACTGGCACAATTTTTGTTTTAAAACAATAAAACCAAATAACTCCTAAACTTTCAACATTCCTATTGTACTTTTTAATAAATTAAAAGAATATTCAGATTATATCCTCTCCCCACAGAAATTACTGTGTTACTTCAGCAACCCTAGCCTTAGCAACTGGAAAGAACAAAGTGTGGTCCAGTCTTAAAAAACGTTACACTTTCCATGAAAAATTAAAATGATCATGAACACTAGAGAGCAGAAAGACTTTGAATTTTAGGCATGTCTTTACTGACATTCAGTAGTTCTCTGGGCTTTTATAGCTCAGATATAGATTTAGAAATTGCCAAATCTCTAAATTTACCCCATAACTAATTATGTGATTCAAATAGACTTCTTCAAAAGACTTTCATGTCAGGATCTATTAAAAATGTTGTCTTTATACTTACTGTATGAGTTCTAAATTAGCCATATTAATTTGGGGTTATATTGAAATCACAATTAAGCACTTTAAACTGCCATTAACATAAAACATAATATAAACAAATACATGGAAAGAAATTTATTTTACTGTAGAATATGAGTATATACACTTTAAAAATACTTAAATGGAGTTGAATACAATTCCTAGGAAATTGTTAAATTGAGGTGAACAATTATTTTCCCTTAAAAGCAAACGCCCAAGGTACAGTATTTGGGAGGAGAGAACCAGAAGATTTGTTTTGAGTTATCTAATTGAAAGAATACTAAAAAGCAGAGACATCACCCTGCCAACAAAAGTGTGTATAGTCAAGGCTATGGTTTTCCCAGTTGCAATGTATGGCTGTGAAAGGTGGACCATAAGAAAGGCTGAGCGCCCAAGAATTGAGGCCTTTAAACTATGGTGCTGGAGAAGACTCCTGCGAGTCCCTTGGACTGCAAGGCGATCAAACCGGTCAGTCCTAGAGGAGATCAACCCTGACTGCTCCTTAGAAGGCCAGATCCTGAAGATGAAACTCAAATACTTTGGCCACCTATTGAGAAGGAAGCACTCACTGGAGAAGAGCCTAATGCTGGAAAAGACTGAGGGCAAAAGAAAAAGGGGATGACAGAGAATGAGGTGGCTGGATGGAGTCACTGAAGCATCAGCTTAAATGGACTCCAGAGGATGGTAGAGAACAGGAAGGCCTGGAGGAATGTTATCCATGGGGTCGCGATGGGTCAGACACGACTTTGCAACTAACAACAACAACAACAATAATTGAAAGAATAGTGAAAAATTCAGCACATGTTATCACTTTATTGTTGTCAAATGAAAAAAATCAGAAGAAAGGTGGTTTATTTCTGAATACAAATTTATTGCTTTCTAACACTACTACTAATGGTCAAAGCAAATCGCAGTAGATAAGAGTCAATGGAATTCAAGGTGGGTTAGACTTATATTTCTTGTGGGTGTGAAGGGACTCGAGAATGATGGCGCGCTTGACCCCTCCCTCAGGCTCAACCTAGTCATCTCCTAAACCTGTTTATTCTGTAAAATGGATGGTTACATTAATAAAAAATCCCTTTATTAATTAAAGTTCCAGGTTTTGCAGATTTATTTTATGATATGTATAATTGTTATTAAGTGAACAGTATGATTCAGTTACTTGGAATGTGGCAAATATTGTTTTATTGTTTGTAAAATTTATCACCCTCAATTGCATTTATCATTTATATGCATAGTGATGGAATGATTCGACATTCTCCATGATGGAATAGTTATGAAGTTGACAGATTTTGTTGAAATTGATAAATTAACTTCTTTGACTGGAGAAAAGTTATTTATTGCTGACTGAAGCCTCTTAAGGACTTTTTACATAAAATTGGGGGGGAAATGAACTTGTGACATGATTTTGATAATTAGACACAAAAGATTACAGAAAGAAGAGTAATATAATGTAAACTTTAGAGAGAATCAAAATATATTTGTACTTATAACTGCTATAAAGACTACCCAAACCCACTTTTTATACTTTTTTCTTTCTTTTCAAATTTTCTTTATCGTTTTTTCTTGTACTTTTTGCTTTTTCTTTAATTTCTTTCTTATTCTTTTTTTCTTCATTACTTTCTGCTAGTTTATATTAGCTTTTATATTGCTTAAACCAATCATTTAGACTTGTATGTTTATTTTATTTACTTTTTACTTTACTTTTACTTTACTTTTTACTTTACTTTTTCTGACATTTTATTTTATGATATTTTGGTTTTTGTAAAAAACAAAATTTTATGCATTTCTAAAATCTATTACACTCTCATACATGATGCTTTCTCTAAGTAGATTTACATAGGATTGTGTTGTAAAATACTTCCAAGCAAGATTGGTAGTACTCTTATCACTGGAATACTTGAGATAATGCTGCATGAAACTCCTACATTTTATGTGGGCTGAAATTGAAATTGCAGATTTTATTCCATCTTCAAAACAAACTCTCAGAATATACAAAACATCGGTTTAAGATGTTTTACTCATTCTACTCCACTATCAATCCATGAGATCTGAAATAAGAATTCCAGTGTTAAAGGTAAATTATCTACTTTTGCTGAAGATCCAACACTAGAGTTTTTGCTATATAGTAGACTGTCTTTCCATTCCCTGAAGAATTGGGGGAGATTGGCACTTTACTTATGAGATGGGATTAGAAGTCTTCATTTTAGATCTTAGTTAAGTCACAAGCTCAATAAGGACCAAATGAAATGTGCTGGAGCATTTCCAATGTTCCAATCATGGGCTGCCTTCCTTTAAGTGGCTAGGTAACATAATGAACTGACAGTGGCATATCTGAGGTTCTGTTATTAGGAAGGAGGCTATTATTCTCTTTGATAAAATCACGTTGGGATGGCGAAAAGGCTCATGTGCAGTTGAAAGTGGGAATTAGACACTGTTGCATGGGTCTGCTTGAAGGAGACATTAGCTGGTTTGGCATAAGACATTAGGCTGAAATATGACTTGTTAATTTCCTGGTTCAATATATTGCATGAAGTTTAGTGATTTGGTTTGGAGAAGTGTAATGAATTATTTTAGTATCAATGAATTTTAGCTAAATTAATTTTAGCAACTATTTCCTACTTAAGTTATGCATTTTACATAATGGTGTTTACCATAGGAATGAACAATGTGATGGTCTATACCAGGGGTCTGCAACCTTAAACAGTCAAAGAGCCATTTGGACCCGTTTCCCACAGAAAAAAAACACACCGGGAGCCACAAAACCTGGGTGGGCGTGGCCAACTTGATGTCACTCCCACCCAGTCACATTACCCCCTAGCCATGCCTACCCAGCCACAAAACCATTCTCTCTCTCTCTATGTCTCTCTTCCCCTCCCCCCCTCTCTCTCCCTCCCTCCACCCCCTCTTTCTGTATCTCTCTGTCTCTCTCTGTCCCTCTATCTTCCCCTCTCTCCCCCTCTCTCTATCTCTCCCCCTCTCCTCTCCCCTCTCTGTGCCTCTCTCTCCCTCTCCCTCTCCCTCTGTCTCTGTCTCCCTCTCCCTCTCCCTATCTTCCCCTCTCTCTCCCCCTCTCTCTGTGTATCACTGTGAGTGTGTGTCTCTCTCTCACCCCGTGTATCACTCTGTGTGTTTCTCTATGTCTCTCTCTCTCACCCCCTCTCTGTGTATCACTCTGTGTGTCTCTATGTCTCTCTCTCACCCCATGTATCACTCTGTGTGTGTCTATGTCTCTCTCTCTGACCCCCTCTCTGTGTATCACTCTGTGTGTCTCTCTATGTCTCTCTCTCCCCCCCTCTCTCTCCAGGCGATCGTCCCCCCATCCTTCTCCTTCTGGCGCGAAGGCAGGTACAGAGTTGCTTTGCTCCTGCACTCTCCGGTGACCCTCCTCCCCCTCCTCCTCTCGTGACCCCCTGGCCAGCTGTGGCTGAGTCGGAGCCGGCTCAGCCACAGCCGGCCAGGGGGTCACGAGAGGAGGAGGGTCACCTGAGAGTGTAGGAGCGAAGCGGCCCTGTACCTGCCTTTGCGCCACATTTGCGTGTAAGTCAGCCTTCGCTTCCTGCCACTTCAGGCTGGAGTTCGTGCCCTCCGTGCTCAGCCAGAGAGCTGGTGGGGATGACATGGCAAGGCGATGGCCAGAGCCTTAGTGCAGGAGAGAAGCCACATCCTGTTGCGTCCTGTTAAGACCCTCCTTAAGCAAGCGGCCATCCACCTTGCATGCACCTTTCCTGTGCTTTGGCGCTCGCTTGACGAGGGTCTCCCCGCGCGTGCGCATGCTCCCAGCTCAGCCACAGCTGGCCAGAGGGTCATGAGAGGAGGAGGGGGAGGAGTATGCTATTCCATTTATTGCATTTTTGTTTATTGAGCATCTATTTTTAAATCCCCTATGTCTGTCTAAAACTATAACTTTTGTACAAGTAAATGCTGCCCATTTTAAATAATGGTATATTCTTTGTCTTAATTTATGTCACCCCCAACTCACATCTTAACCCAATTAACCTCTCAAGGAGGTAATACATGTCCCAGGCACGCAAATTTTCACGCACATTTTCAGCAGCAATTCAAGGAATGGGTAACCTAAACAAATCAGATAAACACCAAGATACGGTAGGAACTGGTGATTGTATTAAGTAAAACTAATACAATGTTTCTATTATTTTTGCTCCTCATAATGTGTCACTTTTTTCTTCCTGTTTATACTCCTTATTCACTTTCCCTTTGTAAACCCAATAAACCCATGGTAAATCCAATAAAATACCTCAGAAGAAAGAAAAGATAAGCAGTGTTGCTGTTGATTACTTGTAATTACCACCTACAGGTTTTGGAGAAGAGTTACAGAACATTGACAAGTCACAAGAGAAAGATTAGCAACTGTAAAAATAATTAACCCTCTCCAAACAAGGATATGCTAATTTGCCAAGTTTACCATATTAAACTTTAGCAGAACTACACTATTAAGAGGTCCAAACCAGTAGTGGTATTCACTTACCTTCGCTACCGGTGCGGACATGGGAGCATGCGCATGCGCACTTGCTTCGCTCGCACGCGGCACTTCTGTGCATGTGCAGAGCGTCCGTGATGACGTCCGGGAGAGTGGGCGGAGCCTCCCACCGCCGCCACTACCGGTTCACCCGAACCGGTGCGAACCAGTAGAATACCACCACTGGTCCAAACCATGACTTGCAGTAATTATGCTAACAGGAACAATGTGTACAAATTTTCACACACTTCCAATTATCCAGTTACCCATTGTGCTCAACTATAAGGTAGGTCATTTGATTTTAACTTAGTGCAACAGATATATTCATGCTTTAGGGCTTAATGTTCAGTAGTGGTATTCACTTACCTTCGCTACCGGTTCAGACATGGGAGCATGCGTGCACGCTTGCTTCACTTGTGCGCAGTGCTTCTGTGCATGCGCAGAACCTTCTGCACATGCGCAGACCGTCCATGATGACGTCCGGGAGGGTGGGTGGAGCCTCCCGCTGCCGCCGCTACCGGTTCGCCAAAATCGGTGCGAACCGGTAGAATACCACCACTGTTAATGTTATATGTGAAACAAGTCACTGTGGTTTAAACAATGATACTGCAATCTGCTAACATGGATCAGTTTTATCAGTAAGTAATTATTTATTTTTCATCTCAGTTCTTTGCCTTTTTAAGATACCATTTTAGAAGAGTCAGAATGATTTTCTTCTCTGTGCCAGAACTGTAGAAGTCAGTTGCCTGAGATGGAGACTATTACTAAATTGAATATCACAGACAGAATCAGCCTTAGGTAGTATGTGATCAAACGTTGAGGAGTTTAGAAATAGTCTGCTTTTTTGACAACAGAGAAAAGTCAAAGTTCTGTTTCCAGATCTGAAAATGTTGAAGTGGATAAACAAATATTATAACAGAAATCTGCTAAGAGTGTGGCTTACTATGATCAGCCATCTAGGATTTTACAATATGCTAAGCAAGAATCAAACAAACCACATCTTGGATAGCTACAATGCATGTGATGGCATTGTACAGGCATTGTCACATTTTAATGTGAACCCAACTACGTAGGCACCCTGTACAAGCCCCAATGCCATCATTACATCACACAAATGTCATGAGTTATGCATCAGTCATTATTGATACAAATTACATAATTCATGTAATTTTGTGATGCCATCACAAATAACAGTGTCTGTGTGAAAGAATAAGTATTATCTAGGAAGGTTCATATACTGTATTCCTTTAGTCAAAATCTTTCAAATGGCCTTAGCCAAACCAATGGTCTCCTCTTCCATTTGTTGTATCAAACTGACCCTCAGGTATTGCAGATTTATTAATACAATTTTAGATATTTAATATATAATTTCTTATATATGAATTATATAGATATGATATGATATGATATGATATGATATGATATGATATGATATGATATGATATGATATGATATGATATGATATGATATGATGATATGATATGAGATATGATATGATATATATCATATATGATATCTCATATCATATCAATATGATATATGATATATGATATATGATATATGATATATGATATATGATATATGATATATGATATATGATATATGATATATGATATATGATATATGATATATGATATATGATATATGATATGGCATGGCATGGCATGGCATGGCATGGCATGGCATGGCATGGCATGATAAGATAAGATTCAATACAATACAATACAATACAATACAATACAATTAAATGTTTTAAAAACTTCTTTAAATTAAGGTAAAAAAACACACATAACAGCTAGTCAGCATAACAGCATAGAAATATGACTGGTGATAGAAATCCTATATTCTACCCTGTCATTTAAAAGCCTTATGTATTATAGAGGAAAGTCAAAGCTTAAATCATTTAGAAATAATATAACAAAAACTCGTTTACTGTAATGCTATCATTGCTTTTTAATCCATGGGAGTGCTGACATCCTGGTGCTGGCCTGAATTAAATTTTCCAGGCAGGAGTTCATATAAAGCAATATTTTATATAACGAAGTGTTTTCCTTTTGATTATCATTTTTGAAATTCAGTTTAGAAAGAATACATGGTGGACACTCAGCACTATGGATTCGCATTCTGAGAATCAGGTTGTTAACTTTTAGCAGTAAAAACTACCCCAAGTCAACTTGATTGACATATTAGTACTGTCATGCTCAGTAAGTATGTATGTCTCTGTGTGTGTGTCTGCACATGTGTGTCAATGCCACAATATCAAATAACATCAGTGTATATCTCTAGAATTATTTTGGTGTCTAAGAAAAGAAAAGTTATGAGGCTGCAATAAAAAAATTTCATGTAATATTTCATTAATATATATATATTAGTTCTTTGCAGGCTGCCCAGAGTCACTGCTGTAAATGGGCTATCATATGAATGATTAAATAAATAAATCTATTAAAGTTACATGTAGAAAGTTATTACAATTCCTGTACCTATAATCTTAGCAGCATTTTTTTTAAACATTTCAGTCTTCTGGTTTGAATGGCCCCACATTTGACAGAAACAGCTGTTTCAGAATTAGAGTAAAATTATGGTAAACCTAAATTCACATTGCATTGTACAAACTCAACTTTACCACATCACATCCTACAGATAGTACAAATCAGAACCTAAGGCAGAGTATTCTTTATTCTAGTTATCTAAATGACCACTGTCACATAGTTTTTAATCTTCTGAGAACCTCCCATAAATAATTAGTTAAAACTAGTTATTTCAACAGGGTGGTGTAAGTAGGAAGAGAAGTAAGTAATTCAGCTGTGAGGCTTTGAAATCCTGACACCGTGATTCACTTTAAAGAACACCAGTGCAGTTTTCCTTCCGCTGGGTTCTCTCCAAAAGTGTGGAGATCAGCTCCCAAAATTATTAACTATGGCCACACTGTAAGGGATTCTGAAGTTGACCATAACTGAAAGGCTGTTCAGGTTTGATGGAGGCCACTGTAAGGCAACGATAAGAGCTTTATGATTTAAATGAACTTGCATCAAAATGAGAGATACAATCAATATTGATACCAGAAGAGTAAATTAGCTAGCATTATCTTTAAAAGTTTAAAATCTAGAATTTTGATGGAGATGGCTGGGAAATACATCTGCCTTTTGAGCCATAATTTGCTCCTCTGACTAATGTTGATACAATTAACAAGAATGCTTCCGTTTATGTTGTATATTTATAAATCTTTGATTGGAGATGTGACCAGTTCCAAATGATTCGCCTATCTTATAGTTAAATCTGCTCAGTACCAGTAGTGGGTTCTAAAACCTGTTGCTACCAGTTCGCGCGCACGCTCGCGCATGCGCAGAAGCGTCCCGTTCTAAGAACCGGGCCGAACCAGGAGCAACCCACCGCTGCTCAGTACGTGTGTTTATATAAGATAAAAGAATCATATATTTTGGAAATGCTGGTGTAATTATCATTAGAATCTTGTTATCTTTTAAAAACAATTGTCAAAATTTACACACATCTTTATGAACTAAAGACCTTGCAGATTTTTTTTTTTTTAATATTAAAGTGTGGGAGAAGCAAAATTGAAAAAAGCTGTCTGTTGAATCATGCTGTTAATGCAGAAATAGGATCTCCATCTTTTTTAAAATCATTCTTCCTTTTAACAACTATATGGCAGATAGAACAAAGAGCTGTCTATGCTTGGGATAGATGTATCTAAAATGATGAAGTGCAGAAATCCAAATTACAGCATCCAAGATATATGGCTTTTTAGCCTCTGATTGGACACATTCAGTGAAGAGGAGCTCACCACCTCAGTTGGTAATTGGTTCCAATCCTGCTGTTAAGAATTATTTTCCTAGCATTCAGCCATAATCTGCCTTCTTGTAATTTAAGTCCATTATTCCATGTCCTGCACTCCAGAACAATACAGAACAGAATCTTGACCTTCACTGGGTTTTGCATATTTAACTTGACAGCAAAGATGGATGAACATTTCAGTTCCTTTAGTTTTTCATAAGTATTGAACAAACAGAATGGAAATACTTTAATCTAAAAAGTTTGTATGTAGAAGCCAAATTGAATGACATGTCCGTTTCTAGCAATTCTGACCAGCAATTCTGCTTTTCATAAACACAAACAAACCCCTTACTCTTATTTTCTGTTTCAATATAATTACTTCATTTTTCTTCTTGATTTTCTGCTTTCAGGAAACTCTCTGCTTCCTTGGTTCATCCCTACATAAGATAATTAATGCATTTTAGGTTTATTTATTTTTTATTTTTGTTTAATACGTCAAGCATGTATTAGATAACAGATATAAGTATAAATATGATTATGAATACATGAAATGGATACGAATAAAAGGGAATATTAGGACAGGGACGGTAGGCACGCTGTTACGCTTATGCACGCCCCTTAAAGACCTCTTAGGAATGGGGTGAGGTTGACAGTAGACAGTCTAAAGTTAAAGTTTTGGGGGTTTGGGGAAGAAACCACAGTGTCAGATAGTGCATTCCAGGCATTGACAGTTCTGTTACTGAAGTCGTATTTTCTGCAATCAAGTTTGGAGCGGTTTACCATAAGTTTGTATCTATTATGTGCTCATGTATTATTGTGGTTGAAAGTTGCTTGAAAGTTGTTGTAAGCAGCTTTTCTATTGCATACAAGAATGGGATAATAGTCATGCATAACACATGTCTAATGCAAGGAAAGAAAATTAATTCTGTATAGTGGTTAAAAGGACTGGAGTAGAAATCAGGACCCTGTAATTTCTAGGCATGTTTTAGGCATGAAGTTGGTGGGGTGACTCTCCCTCAACTCTAGGAAGAAGGCAAACTACTTCTGAAAAATGTTGTCAAAGAAAACTGCATGGATTTGTCCATGTAGTTGCCAAGAGTCAATACCAACCCAAAGGCACAAGTATAATGCAACTGTAACAGAAGGAAAAAAAAATTACTCTTTTTACGTAAGGAATATAATATTTATGTTCAGAATAGAAAGAAAAGCTAAATTAATATGTATGCTAATTGTATGCAGTGAAAAGTGTATACACTTTATAAAAACTGAGTAAAATTCCAGTGTCAGGTATGTCCTTTATTTCCATTTATTGTTAACAGTATTTTTGATATGTATACGTACTTGGTTTTCTTGTTTTTAATCATGTCAAATTCTCAGACTCTGCCTGTAGTTTTCTTGGTTTTTCAGAAATAGTTTGCCATTGCCACCTTCCTGGACTGACAGAAAGTCTCTGGCTCAGTTCACTCAGCTGGCTTTGTACGGTATATAAAAGGGGACTAGAACTCATGGTCCCCTAATTTCTAGCTTTATGCCTTAACCACTACACCAAACGGATTCTCATATATGTACAGTGGTGGGTTCCAGTTTTCGTCGCTGCCGGTTCGCTCAGTGGTGCGCCGTGCAGGTGTACGCACGCTTTGCGTGCGCTTCGCGCATGCACAGTGCTAAAACAAAGCTTCTGCGCATGCGCAGAAGCGAAAAACAAGATGGTGGCACCTATGGAGCCTCTGAAAGAACCGGCTCAGGGGCGTGGCCAGGCTGCCGTTACTGCCGGTTCGGAGAACCAGTCCCTATTTTTACTACCGGTTCTATAGAACTGGTCCGAACCAGCAGGAACCCACCTCTGTATATGTATATGTTTACATACAGTACACATATATACAGGTGGTCCTTGACTTACAACAGTTCATTTAGCGACCATTCAAAGTTACAACGCCACTGGAAAAGGTGACTTATGAACATTTTTCACACTTACAACTGTTGCAGCATCTCCATGGTCATGTGATCAAAATTCAGCCACTTGGCAATTGACTCATATTTATGACAGTTGCAGTGTCCTGTGGTCACGTGATCACCTTTTGTGACCTTCTTATAAGCAAAGTCAATGGGAAAACCAGATTCACTTAGCAAGTGTGTTATTAACTTAATAACTGTAGTGATTCATTTAAAAACTGTGGCAAGAAAGGTTGTAAAATAGACAAATTCACTTAACAAATGTTTCACTTAGCAGAAATGCATTAGATTGAGAAGTAGTGTTGTATGATGCTGCAGACAAGGGATTACCACTGTGTGTATTCTGAATTGATTGTTAATTGGAAAAAAGCAATGCAGAAAGGGTGTATTATACAACAAAGCTTCTACAGATATCAGAAAAATGATGTATTCTATCATATATCAGTGGTCATGATCCTTATTGTTAGTTAGAAGACACTTGGAATTTTTTTCTAAGTGAGATAACTACTGGTAAATCAAATTATAAAGCATAATTCAAAAAACAAAAGTAAATAAACCAGAAAATAAATAAAAGTTAGAGGAAAGAAACAACAACTTTACACACATATAGAGAAAGAGAAAGAGTATATCAGACATTTCAGAGGTTGCATAAAAAGGCTGGATGATGTTGAATTGTATTCCTAAAATTTGTAGTTTTCAAAGCCTAAAGAACTTCGTATTTTTCATGAAAAATAAAAAGCTTCTAGAAAGATGGGTTGGTAAATATGATTCTGCACGATCAAAGTTGACTGTTGTTAAGACTTGAGTACTATCATTCATTTAATTATGTATTCATATAAATTTTGCAGGAAGTCAGTGCTATTCTATTCAAAAGATAATATAGGCTGGTATATATATTCTAGTATATATTGTGTTTGCCTAAGAAAAGGTAAAGGTTTCCCATGCTAGGGGGGGGGGGTTGTTCATCTCTGATGCACAGCCGAAGAGCCAATGTTGTCCAAAAAGCTTCTGTGGTCATGTGGCGGGCATGACTATATGCCGGAGGTGCATGGAATGCTGTTATCTTCCCACCAAAGTGGTACCTATTTACCTACTTGAATTTACATGTTTTATAATTGTTGGCTGATTGGCAGGAACTGGGCCAAGGAACGGAAGCTAACTCCATCATATGGTGCTTGGTTTTGAACTGCCGACCTTCTGGTCAACAAGCCCAGTGTCTTAACCACTTGACCACCTTACCTATTTACTTACTTACTTACTTACTTACTTACTTACTTATTTTCTTTCCATAGCCAGCACAGTTTCCTAAAAGAGAATACTCGCAAGACTATTCCATGATTGTCTCCACCTGCAATTATAGCTTCTTTGCTTAACATTCCTTAGGTATGAATCACGTGAAATTACATAGTTGGTTTTTAATTTAATTTTCATAATTTAATTAGGATGTGTTTTTATGCACACTAGGAGACAATTATGCATATCCATGCTATAGAAAAAGGCCATGGAGACAGTACACTGGGCAATCAAAGAAGAAATATTCTATGTACAATTTACACTCCCTGGTGCTTTCAGATATCAGTCCTGCTACAACATAGAATGCTGCCAGGTACTTAAATCCATCAGAAGTTGACCTTTGCCCTAAACCAGTTTTAATTAGCACCTGGCTTCTTATTTTAGAGTAATTTGTATTGCGATAGATTTGGTTTGCAATGCTTCTTTACATACATACACTTACCTCTCCTGTTAGATTTTTTTTTTATTCCTTTTGGGTTTTTTTTATATTTTTTAGCTTTTTATATGCTTTGTTTTATTTTGATGTATCTTTTATGGTTCTTATTTTGTATGCCATTCTGCTTATGCTAGTCTTTGTAATATAGGTTTGATTTGAGTTGGTGTACAATAAGAACCTTACATTTGACCTTATACATAGAACCTCAGATAATCACTTAACTGTCCGTAGCTTTGAATCAGTCACAACAAACTGAATTAGAGTCTGTACTTATTGAGCCCACATACAGGTTTCTATCACAGTTGCTTTTCCTCAGTCCTTCACTTCCTTCTCATTTCTCTCTAACTTGTCAGATATAATTAGCAGTTGTTGAATGAATTGATCAGCTAATTTCCTTCTCACCCTTGGATGCATTTAATCCATTAGCTGATGATTTGTAGAGACTTGAGCTTTTTTCCTCCTGGAAATAATTCTTTGACTGCTCTATATCAATAATTATATTTACTAAATCACCTTCATTTCATGATAGCCCAACTAAGCTTATTTGCGGAATTTTTAACAAGCAGGGTTTTTGAGTTTTGTTTTGTTTTTTGCATTTCAGTTGTTTAAAAATCACTCTGCATGACACCTCTTCTTTCCTTTCTAATGGCAATAGCTGCTACCTAGTAATTTTCTTGTTCTTGATAAAAGTTCAATAGATAACATGAACCTCTCCTTGTATTTTATGCAATTATTTATTTATTCTCTGAAATTGATTTGAAATCCTTTTTAGTTGCAATTTCAGTGCTCTTTGCTTCCTACATATTTCATAAGAGGGTTTTTTAATTGTAATAATTGTAAAATAAACTTTATGATACATTATAATAGTAGGCCAAAATTATTTTGTTTAATATCTGGAAAAACACTTTTGATTTTCCAATATTCACTTCCATAGATCTATGCATCTTTCCCCCCCCCCCTTTCCAATATTGGAACACTGGCATCAGGAAGATAAGGATTCATAGAAGTTTTCTGTGGGTTCTGAAATCAAATAAACTTTAATGATGAAATATTTCCCAAATCTCAGGAAAATGATGATAAAGTTCTAAAATGATGATAAACGTCTATTTAGCACACAAGAGAGG
>QLTV01000427.1:111435-151363 GCA_003457575.1 Thermophis baileyi
ATTATATTTTTTATCTTGTAATATATTTTATGAGTGTGTAATCGGGAGAAACATGAATGATATATAAGATAGGTGTGTGTGTGTGTGTGTGTGTGTGTGTGTGTGTGTGTGAGAGAGAGAGAGAGAGAGAGAGAGAGAGAGAGAGAGAGAGAGAGAGAGAGAGAGATTCTTTTCTTTACTTTTCTTTCTTTCTTTCTTTCTTTTTGTGCTGAAAGTTAATCTGAACTTGTGGCAGTAAGCTATTTTGCTGCCTAAAGGAAAGCACAAAGAAATGTCCTGCATAAGGACAGAAGACAAATTTATGAGGCACAGGGCATGTTCTGTGATACACGTACTTCTGTCCTACAACAGAGAGAAATGGCTGCAGGAGATTCCAAAGGAATACCAGCAGAATATTGCTATTTCCTGTATATAAAACCTAAATAATACTTTAGTCCTTATGCCTGAACACCAGCTTTTACTTTTCTTTTTAAATTTCTAAATTTATTCTTCCACTGTTGTTCTTTTTCACCAGAGAAATTCACATGGCATCTACAAGAAAACTTTTGCTTGAATTTCTCAACTTCTAAGATTGTCATTAACAAGACTGATACTGAAGCTGATTTGAATATGGATTTAAAAAGGATAGATTACAAGAATGATATGGATAAAATATATCCAATAAAATCAAAGCAGATTATTGGTTTTAGTTTTAGGAGTCTCATTAATCATTTCTTCTTTATTGAAAACAGATATCACTCTGATATTGTTTTCACATTCTGCTAAGTCCTAAAATTGTTTGTTTGATTTATTTTGACTTACTGTTTTTAACTTTCCCTTAGCGTAATAGATAAACACCAGTTATGAGTGCATTCAACAAACCTAATTAAAAATATGTGGCTTAGCATCATATATAAACTCAATCATTGACTGAATAAGCATCCTGTATAACCCTAATGTGAAATTCACATTTATTAATTTAGCTGTTATTGATACATTGACATTGGATAACTTTTCCTTCATGCTTGTTGTCAAATAAGAAATTTATCTGCATTATCAATTTTCGTCTTAAACTGTTTCTATAGTGGTAAAGATAATTGATTTGCCTTTTTAGACCTCACAGTTTTTAGTCACATCAGAAATATTTAATATGTGAGGTTAGCATCATATACCAACAACCCTTGGATATTGCTCCCAGATGTGTCTAAGTGAGAGATTTCTGGAATACCAAATGCAGCTGTTAGATTGAAGAAATAGTGCATCCCTGTTCTGCAGAAATTTTCCTTAATCTGTTTTTGCAACAGAATCCTGGGATACAATTCCAGATCACAGCAAACTTTTCTATAATGATTGAATATTTTTTACCAACATCAGCACTTTAAATAAAAATTCAGAATCCGTAACATACTTGCCCTTTTAAAAACAGTTTTTTGGATTAGTCTGTATCACATGGATTTGGATTTTTATTAGATCAATGTTTTGTAGTGCAATTCAAATATATAGTAACAATAATATGTTTACAGCATGCATCAGAAAGCTATGCATTAATATAAAAGTTATAGTGGGTATGAAATTGGTAACTGAAACACATCCAATGAGTTAGCCTAAAAGTCTTGGTCAGCTTTCAACAACTGAACAGCACTGGTGGATTCTGATATCTTGTATTGACATTTAGAATGATTTTAGTCTTTGCTTAAATTTAATTTAATTTTAATTTAATTCTAACTTGATGACTCATATTTGCTAAGATAAAAAAGAATGTTCAAAAATACTAAGGGTTTGTAGATCAATTTTGTCTGTGTTGTAAGCAAGTTCATTTCTGTCCTATGTATGTGTATGTGTGTATATACTACCAAAATTATTTTGCTGTGGTATGTTACATAGTTCAGTACTCTTTTTTTTTCTTATCTAGAAACTAAATGTATTCTTTGAAAACTTGGCTATTTGAATATTAATAAATGGGGGGGGGAGAGAGTGGGGAAGAATCAATGAAATATTCAAACTGATAAGCCTAATCTCTATATATTCTAAGCATCAAAAGTTCAATGTTATTAGGATGGAAAAGACTGGGTTTTTACCACCTCTGTGTAAAGATGCAACATTTTTTTCAAGTAATTTGAAAACCTACCTTTATTATAAATAAATTCTTTAAACATATCTATCATATACTCTTATGAATTAATTGCTACCGTGTTTCCCCAAAAATAAGACCCTGTCTTATATTTTTTTGAACCCTGAAATAAGCGCTTGGCCTTGATTGCCATGCACTCAAAAGCCCGATTGGGCTTATTATCAGGGGATGTCTTATTTTGGGGAAAACAGGGTACATTTATTGATTTAAAGAAAGATTAGGCAATTTGCAGTCCTCCATATCTAGCTCCTATCAACACTAGGGATAATGGATTTTGAATTTAGTGATATCTGGAGAGCTAGTGATACTAGTTAGGTAAGTTTTCCTTACCTAACTCATCTAAAGCCTTCAGTAACTTGTTAAACCACACCAATCCAAATACTGACATATTGCTTATTTCATGTTTAACTATAATGAATGTAAATCGCTCTAATGATAAAATGGAAAAGGACCAGATAGCCACTACCCTTAGCATGCTGGTTTCAAAGGGAAATATACTTTTAAGAGCCCAAACATCTCAATCTCTCTCTCTCTCTCTCTCTCTCTCTCTCTCTCTCTGTTCTGTGATCAGTTATGTGTTTAGCTACACCATGATCAGAAAACAAGACATGAGAGAGTGGTCTCTCTGTTCCTATCAACTCGGGAACTAAATATTGTTTGATTCATGCTGTTGCTTTCAGTGAGCATAGCTGGGCTGGAATATACAGTAAGATCTAGCAGTGTTGAATAAAAGACATAAACAGGACTCTGGACAGCTCCAAGTGGAAGTGAGGCTACCATTTCACCCACAGGCAAAGCTCCAATGAAACTTCACTTAGGTTGAACTTTACTTCACTAATGTTTTAAAATGCTGCAACCTAGATGCTTTATACATCTGAAATATATATGGTATTTGCAACATACGCAGCTGTATCAGTTTCTCAGATTCCATCAATGGCCTTTTTATTAATTGCAACAGTAGGAATAGTGAAACATAAAGTTTATCCATAATTTGACAAAGGCTGAAAGTGGTTTTACTGTTCATATTCAGTATTGTGTTATTATCAGGAAGACAGAGAGAGAGAGAGAGAGAGAGAGAGAGAGAGAGAGAGAGAGGGGGGGAGGGGGGGAGGGAGGGAGGGAGAATTCCATCAGTTAGTATGCCATCTCACTGATAGCAATGCTACCTAGTCATTCGTTACATTAGAATAAAAATACAGTGTCCCATATTGGAAGCAACTGCAGAAAGAGGTGCAGTTGGCTTCAGTGATTATGGAAAATTTCCAAAAAAACAATCCGATATAATCAAAACATGGTTATCTCTTGACAGATCTTAATTTACTATTAATTGACATATGATCCAGTGTTTCCAATCCTTTTGGTGGATATGATGTCAGCTTAGGCAATATTAGGGCAGCCGGCAGAGTTAGCCGGCAAGGCTGCATTCAAACCACTGGAGAGGGAGGGAGGGAGGGAGGGAGGGAGGGAGAATTCCATCAGTTAGTATGCCATCTCACTGATAGCAATGCTACCTAGTCATTCGTTACATTAGAATAAAAATACAGTGTCCCATATTGGAAGCAACTGCAGAAAGAGGTGCAGTTGGCTTCAGTGATTATGGAAAATTTCCAAAAAAACAATCCGATATAATCAAAACATGGTTATCTCTTGACAGATCTTAATTTACTATTAATTGACATATGATCCAGTGTTTCCAATCCTTTTGGTGGATATGATGTCAGCTTAGGCAATATTACCCATTTGAATTTTACTGTATAATATTATTGCTAACATCTGCCTGAATTGGTTTTATTGTTTCTTTCTTGAAGAAATTGATAAAGTTTGATCTACTACCTGCATATGAAGTTCCTTTGCATCTTGGCTTAGGTTTGTTGTCCCTTTTTTAGCAATAGGATTGCAACTGAGGAGTCCCCATGAATCCACATAACTTCAGTAGCATGGAAGAACTTTTACAGTTTCGCCTGATAAATCAGTTGTGATAAATCTTCACCTACTTGGAGGAGAAAGACCATGTCTTTATGGTTCATAAAGTGGTAATCTGATTTCAATTATTGTTAATGGGGCAGAACTTGAAGGCAGTCTATAAACTGCAACTGATTTAGAATGTGGCAGTATGCATGGTGAATGGTTTCTCCAGAAAAACCCATGTTTTCCTCAACAGGTTTACATATTATCAGTTACTTTTTGAACTTACTTTGAGTATCTCTCATTGTTTTTGTTGTGAATAGCAAGTCAGTATTCATAATACTTCTGGCAGTCTTCCTGGCAGTCTAAATACCAGAGTGCATCTGTGTTACAATCAACATTCAGAGGGACAGATACTTTTTCTAACACATATGCAAAAGGCAGATTTTTTTCATACTCTTCTTCATTACTGTATTTAAGAGATTTGAATCCTTTCAAGACAAAAGCAGAACTTCAGGGACATTGAGATATAAATTGCAGTGTCTGAGCTGTGGGTGTACCATCCTCCCACAACTCTGATAAATGACCTCAGAAGCTGGAGGAGGTCCAGTAACAAAGAAATTTGCTTTTGAATTCTCTAAGGAATAGCAAAACAGTTATGTGTTGTGTTAAATTTAATTTATTTATTCTATGTAGATGTTAGAAGCCATCGCTTTTTTAAAATTCTTCTTTGGGCATCTAGAACATTTGCATAGTTTCATATGGAATTTAACAAAATTTCTCTTTAATTTCTTGGGAACTGATGTATAACTTGAAATATGTCCCTTTTTCAAGTTTACTAATATTAGAGGATCAGGACTTCCAGCTTTTCACTATACAAACCAACTGTGCTGTTATAATAGTACAAACTGTGCACTGCTTAAATCCAAGCTGCTTACTACTTCTGCCACACAGCCAACAGCACATTGTTAGGTCATCAGTGGGGTACCTTTTATGGGCTTTGTCACAAATAGCATTTGACATCAAGGTCTTTTTTTTTTCTTTCTCCATGGTCTCCATATTAAAGAGTAAACTTCCAGTAGTCTTAACGCCGGCTCCCAGCTTTTAACAGTTTAAGGCTTAAACCAATTGTTTAACTAGGTCTCTCAATGCTACTGATTTACTTTCTGTTTTTTTATTTATCACATTTAATATTGCTCTGCTAAATCTTATGCATTTTCAAGAACTGTTAGCAGATTGTATGACATATAAATCTTTTAAATAGACAGATAGATGAAGTAACAGATTACTGCTTATTTTCTTTCTGCCTCTGTTGCTTTACCATACTGTATCATGTCTTTTTAAATGCAAAATGCCAACTATTCTGAATATTTTGCTAGAACATGGTTTATAAACTTTATAAACATTTTTTTAGAAAGCCTAACATATGGCCACCATTTTCTAAATCATGACATAGTTAAGGAAGATTTGGCATTGCTGCTCCCATCATGGCCATCTCCTAAGGTTTCTGTTATTCTTATTGTTGGTCATACAGTCACCAAATGTTTAGACTGGATTTTGTATTTTTATACATTTCTATTCCAGCATCTGGGATAGGCAGATGTTGCTTAATAATATTAAAGATATTCCCACAGGATGTAAGCTGTTCTAAGTAAAGCTGCCTTTTGTAATTATTATTATTATAGTTGGTTACACAGTTGGCCAGATATTTTAGGCTGTATTTGGCATTTTTTCCACCTATCAAGTCCTTTCCAAAGATCTAGGATAGGTAGATGTTGATGTTTGATGGTCTTAAAGGTATCATTACAGGATGTAAGCTGTTCCAAGTAAGGCTGCATTTTGCAATTGATTGATGGGATTGCACCCAAATACCTATTATTATTGGTATTATCTTTGCTTTATTTTGCCTCGGTTGTTTTACTTCTATTTTCAGGCATTTGTATTTTGTGATTTTCTCTAGTTCTTTCTCTTTTCTTCTGATGTCTCCAGGTACTGCAATGTCCACTATCCAAATGTTGTTGTCTTTCTTATTAACGATTGTTAAATAAGGGAGATGTCTGTCTATTTGAATTTTAAGGTCCCAGAGCACTTTAGCATCTTCATTTTCTATTTGTCAACTTTATGGGCCAACCAGTTCTTGCTTGTGGTCAAATGATATTTCTTGCAGATATACCAGTGTACCATTGTTGCTACTTTTTCATGCTATTGTTTGTAGTCAGTCTATGCTATCTTCTTACAGAAACTAACTTCTGCAAGTTTCTTCAGCTTCTTTTACAGAGGTAGCACTTGCTGTCTATGCTGTCTTCTCAATTCTGGCCTTGCATGCCTTTCTTATTACATTTTTATCTTGCTTTTATAGACATACACACACATATGTATACATATATACATCTGGTCAATCAATAAGTAATAACTTTCTGGTTTAAAGGTAGGGAAAAAAACCTCCTTGATTTTCTGGCTTATTTCATCTCTACTGAAACTTTCTTGTCTAGAACAGAAAGTTAAATTTTCTTTCTAAACTTACTTTTTGTAAGGAACTGAATTGATCTGGGATAATTGCTATTCGTGCATTGCTGTAAATTTATGTTCAGCAAAACAAACATAGAAAATAGAACAAAAATCAAGCAGCTGCTACTACTAATGAAGAGGTTTGTGTAGGTTGTTGTAGCTTCAAAATGATGGATGGGTATTAGCATGCATTGCCCCAAAAATCTTGGGTATTGTTTTAGGTAGTTACCCAGTTGGATAAAAGTGGCAATATTTTTCTTCATATAGGTGTGATTAGCCCTAGGGGTATAGAGTGGGAGGAGGAAATTAGCCATATAATCTTATTTACCAGTTCAGGTCCCTCTATAAATCCCCTTTCCTTTTTTATTTCACTTTAACTCAACAGTTACTAATGAGTCCAATTTGCTGCCAATTAGTTGCCCTCAGAAAAGATCACTAATTGTAGCAAACAAATGTCAGTTCCAAAAAGCTTAAGGTGTCTGTGCATGTGATGGGCAGCAAAGCCTTCTCTCCCTTCTTTTCATTTTCACCGAGAGGTAATTTAATTTTTTTTTATTTGATGAAAAATGTTGTTAATTAGGAGCCAGAGAAGAGGAAATTACAATTCTTAAAGCTTAACTGGGGAGCTTCTGTGGAGGCTGTTATGTCCATAACTTTTTTTTTCCTAGATGGAAGTTTAATGATGTCCTTATCTCCCAAAGTTGAACATTACGAAGTATTAGCTCACTCATTTCCCTCATTCATACAGTGACATCCTTAGAATGTCAAAGGAATGCCAGATTACCAAAACCTTAATGTGTGCTTTAGGTACAGTAGGACAGCAGACCATGGGAGGGTGGAGTAGGACAAGAGGGGTGTGTTTTCTGTTGTTTGCATTTAAAGGGATCTTTTTGGTGACTTATAATGACACTAACATTGATGTTAATTAATTGAAAATTATTGTCCTGAGTAATTCTGGAAGGTTCTTCTTACTGTGTTTTAGTATGCACTACTTCAGGGGTGTCAAACTGGCGGCCTGCGGGCTGGATGCGTCATGCACAGGCCACGCCCACCCCAGCTCCGCGAATGGGAAAAACATCACGAAACATCATGTGACAGCAACGTGATGTGGCGAGTTTGATAGCCATGCATTAGGTCATTTAGACCAGTGGTTACCAACCTTTTTTTGGCCATGCCCCACCTAAGCATCTCTAAAATCCTGATGCCCCCCCCCCGTGACATATAATTCTTACTATTCAAAATGTGAACTCCTACTCACGCGGAGGAAGCCTAAAAGGCCATTAACTTGGTTTAAACAAGGTTCCAATTGCCCCCATTAAAAATCAAATTGCCCCCCTGTGGGGCGTGGGCCCCACATTGGGAACCACTGATTTAGACACTCATGCAATCGCTAGAGGCATCAGTGATCAATAATCAGCAGGCAGTTGTAAACTGAAAGAATTCTGCTCTTTGTGGCTGCACTGAAAGCATTCATTTAAGAAACATTAAGAAGAATACCATACATCTCCAGCTCTCTATCACATTCCTACCTCCTTGCCTTCCTTTTTTTTTTCTCTTTGCAAGATGTACACTATGTTTAAATAAAGTTATCAAAGCAGAAGAGAAATGGAACAGTGGTTTTGCATGGGTGATACGGCACTAGATGTATAAGTACATATGGAGAAAGAAAGAGATGATTGGAGGCACCAACGTTTGGCTCCAATTGACCTAATCATGAATAGTTGAGAATATTTTACATATATTACATCAGGAAATGATATTAGTGTTCTTGCTGAGAAAAGGTGTGGCCTGTATGTGTTTAAAGATCATTTCTTCACTCCTTTGTTCCAAGTAAACCTGGTTTTTAAGACAGAGCCTCAAACTTGCTTCCATATTGTGTGCCAATCCTAGGATCTTCCATGCCTTTTTTTTTGTCTCTTTTTTATTTTTTTACATCAGTGTGAATGGTTCGTGTCCGTAAAACCAAACCTTGGAATATTACCTGGCCTATAGATGACACATAGTGTTGTTGGAAGTTTATACAAAGCCCTATTTTTGAAAAGCTAGGTAGCCATCTTTTATTTAACATGTGTCAGTAACTCAGTTATTTAGCTACAAACAATTCATATTCTAACTTTTACCTGTCTCCCATGATCAAAATGCTTGAGCTTCTGGCATGGAGAAATGAATAGATGGTATTGTGGTGGAGAGGGGGAGAAAAACAGAAAAGTCCATTAATTCATTTCACCTTATATGAATGCATTGTTTTCTTCAGTTTTTATTACACTGCATTGTGTCAAATTATTATAATTCGGTATTGAGGGGATGTTATGGTACAATGTCTTAGGTTGTCTTAACACTGATATAAACCTTGAGATCTCATTGAAACACAGACCATGCAGTTGTGTGCTTTACAGATAGTTATTTCTGACTTATATGCAAGATAGTATTTTGTAGTGACATAGAATTGACAAGGATCAAAGGCCTTCCACCCCAACATTCCTGTCCTGAAAAACATTTACTGTAAAATCAAATGGATACTGGCAGTTCAATAAAATATCCACTCACTTAAGAGCAGTTCAACCCACAGTGAATTCCCTTATAATGTGAAGCCTTGAAGAGAAAATAGTGAAAGTCAAAGACTTAGTGGACAAAAAGACAAAACAATTCTCTAACAAATCCTGAAGGCTACTTAAAGCATGGCTGCTGTATTAAGGGGGACGAATTGGTGGATGCCAAACTGCTTGATTATGGTTGTTCATAGACTGGAATGATGGAAGAAGTTCCTGGGCCTTTGTCCTTCACAACATTTTTACTCTTAGAGTTGTGTTGTCATCAGCTTAAGGGCCACATCAGGTTTTATGTGGCATTTTGTTTAGTTTTATTATTAATCTTTAACTTAAAGTTTTAAATTTTTTATGTATGTGTGAGTGAGGGAGGTGGGTGATAACAGCAATTTCTTCCATCCTTAAAAATAGATGCATTTTTTTCCTTCATCAGCAGAGGGTGAAATGATTTTCTTTTCAGTATTTCAGCACCCTCTACTGCTAGAGGGCAAATATTGCACCTTTTTTCTTCATTTTAAGAGATAGAAAAGCACTGGAAATCAGAATAGGTGTGTGTTTCAATCTTTGGGGCATTTTTTTTAAAGATACCATATGCCCATTTTCACAATTTCATTCCTTGATCCCAAATTCCCTTTTCCTTCCAAAAAGTTTAGTCCCACCAGTTCTGGAAGGCTCTAAGAGGAAGGAAGGAAGGAAGGAAGGAAGGAAGGAAGGAAGGAAGGAAGGAAGGAAGGAAGGAAGGAAGGAAGGAAGGAAGGAAATGCCCATGTGTTTTGGACGGTTCACTACCTAGTGAAGGGATTCCAGGTATGAGTAAATTAAGATCCCTTCCAGCTTATAGTCCAGATACATTCATCTTTATTCAGAGGTAATTGTTCATTGCTTCATATGAACTGAATTCCAAGTAACAAACAGGCTTAATTTCGAAGATACTGCATACATTTAAATTTCTCTGATTTTTCAGGGACTGTGCTTATTTTCTGATTTTTCATAATCAGCTTTCTGCCTACCTATCTTCCCATCATCTTTCCCTTCTTTTTCCCTTTCTTTTGATGTCTTATTATTTGTTTTGTTTTCATCCCATATCTACATTAGAAATTTTGGCTTTCAGGAGTAATTCATACCTATATCTTGTAGAATGTTTATTTAAATGAAAAAAACTAGTTACTTAATCAAAATAACAAATGCTCTCTTTAAAAAACCAAAGAGGGAATGGCAAAATTAAAGGGAGGGGCAAATTTAAGGCTAAATTAATATAACATATAGTAGATAAGGAAGAACCATCAGCATCATAACATGCTGTGATGATGGGTCCTTCAGACAAGAAGGAAGGCATCTCTGAGAAAGAGGATAAAATTATAAAGCAGAGTTGCATCATATTTTAATTTACTGATTGATATTTATATGCAAATTGGAAATAATTATTATGGCTTAATAATAAATCAGCAATAGAACATTTTTATCATTGTGAAAAGTGTATGCCTTTTTATGCCCTGTCAAAATATGACATGATAAGCCCCTTGGTCTCTTCTGTTTATAGTTCTTGATCTTTAACTAAATTTAGAGTGAACTATGGAGATGCACTTATATAGACTGACACATTTAAATAAACTATATTGTGGTTCGATGATTTTGAAATCATAGATCTTGCTTTTAATTCATTGCTTTTAATTCAGTTTCAGAAGACTATATTCAGTAAAGTAGAACATTGTTACACTCTTAATAAGACAAGGAAATTTCAATATTAATCTTTACAATCAGGGGTGGGTTCCAACTTACCTCGCTGCCGGTTCGCTCCAACCTGCGCCACATGGGCATGCCTTGTGGGCACGCACGCGCTTTGTGTGCGCGCATGCGCAGTAACAAAAAATCCCCAAAAAATACTAATAAAAAAAGCTGAAAAAAAGATGGCGACCGCATGCACAGTGCCGGAAGTCAGCTTCTGCGCATGCTCAGAAGGAAAATAAATAAATAAAAATAATCCCCCCCAAAAATTAAAAAATTTAAAAAAAAGATGGCGGCCCCCACGGACCGGCACCAACCGATCTGGTTCAGTGAAGTCATCGTGATGTCACCAGTGGGTCGCTACCGGTTCGGGTGAACCGGTCTGAACCAGGAGCAACCCACCCCTGTTTACAATAGGAACATATGGTTATGTCTCTATTTTATTTGAAGCATTGGAGGTTACAATGCACAAACTAATACACACATTCAAAACTGAAATAATAATTTTGAATAATTCTGTCATTTGCTTAATCCTGGTTCCTGTGTTCCGTGACATGCTTTCCTTGCTGTCCCCTGCTCTTGAATTATGTACAGTGAAGGAGGTTAGTTTTCTCTTCTCTGAAATGAATGGAATAGAAGGATATTTCTATCTCTGAGCTTAATGCAAATGCATATCTAAATACACAGTGTGAGGCAGAGGTTTCTCAGTTAAACAGTAAACATGGTCTTTAAAATGGTATACATGGAAGTAATGAACTTAGGACATGGCATATTAAGACAATCTTGCTTTATTAATATATTAATACCTATGCTTTTTGATATGGTACTTCTATGAGAACAACAGTTTTAATGGAAAATAACCATTGAATTTTATGGATGACATGCAAAACTTTTTTTTCCACATAAACTCAGCCCCATTTTAATGCTCAGATAAATTCCAAGTATCTTTCAGGCAAGGGAAAGAACTTAAAAATCTTTTGGAAATACAATTGTATGAAGTTGTATAAAAATATAATAAATCCATCTCACCATACTTACTGATTTTTTTTATTCTTGCTTTTCAAATTAATTCCTGGTGTTTGTCTCAGTTTTTATCCATCCGAAGAAAATTCAATGAACCTAGTTTGTGTCAGAAAACAGCAGACAAAGTCACTACCCAATAAATTTTCAAGTGCATGAGACTAGTATAAGTAGTCCCAGGTCCTCCACTTATTATGAATTAAAGTTACCAGAACCATCTGCAGCATTGGCAGTGTCAAGAACTGTGGGGGTTATGATCCAAAATATCTAGAGAGCATTAGGTTGATCTGCTTCTTTCTTGTATATGCTCATCTTAAAAATTACTATTTAAGATGATTCCACAACGTTATTTTGGGCTGCATACTGATTAGAATTCATCATTGCGTCTTAGTTCCTATTCAGAGTTCTATAAGTTGACTCATAATTCTGACAACAGCAAGAGCCATGACATAGTATACATTTTCTTTACCCAGCTATATTTCTACAACCAAATATAATAACAATATTATATTTGGCTGTATAAATATATCATATTGCATCGGTTTTATTTGATTCAGTATTATTTAGAGAACCATAAGGACTCTTGAAGTGAAAACTAAAACTAAAACATGAATATATACTGTGTGAGATATTTCACAGCAAATTCCTGAAGACAGAACTATATTGAAAATAGCAAGAGGGATCTGGTTAAATCTGTTAAATATAGGTACTGTTATTATATTCGTTCTTGCAGGTACTTTGATTTCATTTGTGGGGGGGGGAAGTTAAATTAGACATTAAAATGCTCAGGCCCATGTATCAGGTCCACGTACTCCACTCAGTAACATGATTTGGTGCTAACTTAAAATGCATTGTATTTTGCAAATCATAAATTATGACTTATTGCAATGTGTGAACCTCAGTCCTTATGTTCAACTAAACTTAAAGCCAGCTCTACCTTTAGGTAGAGTAAGCATAGTTAATATAAATTATTTTGAGCTGACATATAAAAAGCCAGCAAATTAAGCAAAACTTGTAAGGAGCTCTGCAAGAGACCGAGATGTAGGACAACATAGTGTGATTCATTCAACATGCCTAAGGCATAATATGGTTTAACTAATTTTAATTTAATTGCTGCAAAAACAAACAAACAAGCAAACATTATTATATTATAAATATTAGGGGGCGTGCATACGCGCACCAGCGTGCCTACTGTCCCTGTCCTACTGTACCCATTTGCATGTACTCATTTTATGTGTTTATGGCTATGTTTTGCTTCTTTATATCCATTTATTTGTGCCATTTTTTTTCATGTGTCCTGTTTCCTTGCACTTGTTGACAAATAAATAAATAAATAAATAAAAATAAAAATAAACTCCCAGAATTCCCCAGCCTGGGGAATTCTGGAAGTTGAGATACACACATCTTAAAGTTGCCAGTTTCAAGAAACACTGATCTAATCCAACTACCTCTTTAGTACAGGAATCCACTATCATGGTGAAGGAAGGAGTATCACCTTTTCAGGGAGATTTTCCATCGTTGAACAAATATTATCATTATGACATTTTTCCTGATTTCCAACTGAAACCTACATCCTATTCTTTAAATCCACTGTTGCTTTTTGCTGTCTTCTGGACAACCATGAAAAATTCTAATCTTGCCCCTTACTCTTGTCAAGTTCTATGCATTAGTTGGCAAAGCTATTAAACGATCAACATTAAACGATCTGTTAGGACTCTGTCCAAACAGTTGGGTTGGTTAATATAAACAAGCCACAAATCAATGTTTAAATGTATATATGTAATATAGCTTTAAATGCATTGTTGCATTCTGACTGGCAGTAACTGCCATAAGAGGGAGCTAGAGAACATGGTTAGTTCTCTCTCTTCTGCTGATCCATTACTTAATTGACTTCATGTCTGAGAGTAAGCTCTGTGTGTAGCGTAGCTATCTGTGATAGTATAGAATTGCTTGAAAGCTGAAATCTTTGTTTGCTGATTAAGACAAAGAAAGGCTGGTAAGGAGACTGCTGTACTTCTAAACACTGACTGACTGAACGTGTATGATTCGGACTGTTATTTGGACTGTGGTATTTCTTTGAGTAAACTATTTTTATACACTTTAACGTATTTGTTTATTGACTGAATCATTACTTATATCTACTGCAACATTACGGTTCACTGTGCAAGCCTTCAGGGCCCAGAGGTTACTCTGCACAATTCCTTAACACGATCAAACAATTATGGTTCATTCAGTAAGGCATGAATTATGTTTTTATGCCATTTGTAAACTCTGTTCCTGTTTATTCATAATGGTAGGATTCAGAATTGTATCTTTAACACATTTTATGTCACTTTCGATCAACTAAAGGCCAACTCTGACCAACCATTTTTGTTCCTGCAGTTCCACCAAAGATCTCCAACATATCTTCAGATGTCACTGTGAATGAAGGAAGTAATGTGACCTTAGTATGTATGGCAAATGGACGTCCTGAACCTGTCATCACCTGGAGGCACCTCACCCCAACAGGTAGGAAGCCATGGTTTGTACCTTTATGTTTTAAATGGCTCTTATCTCTTACATGTCATTTATAAATATTTCAGAACATGACTTTTAACAAACATTTAAAAGCTTCAAATGGCTTTTATTGTCTTACTGTAAAAATTATAAATATTTCAAAAACATGATTTAAAAAAAATAGTTGGATTGATCATGTTATAAAGACATTTGTACATCTGACCAAAGCAAATATTCTCTGTGTCTGAATTTGTATATTAGCATCTGCCTAATAAAAGATAATAAAAGTAATGTTTTTCATTACAAAAACATTATAACAATAAAGAAACCAACATTAGTGGCAGAAAAAGGAAATGCCTTGCTTTCTGATCATGTTTGACATAAGCTTTTGAAAACCACAACAATGGTTTTAGCATGGCGATAATAATTTTTTCTTACCTACAGCATTTGTCTCTTTAATGATTTATTCTATATTTTAAGAAAGAAAACAAGTTGGTGTCTTGTTTCTTTCTGCCTTTTTTATGTGCTTTTTATAAAGCAGAGAAAATGTTAGTACAAATTGAGTGCAAATTCAGCCAGGTCAATGCCAGTTTAATTGCTGTTTTCATTCTTCAATGCTTGATTGTCTTGGAAAGGGAATTGACATTAGCTGACCCACACACTTAAAAGAAATAAGTTTAGATTGTTTATTTTAATATGTCTGAAACATACCAAACCATAAGTTTCCTACCGCAATCAGAATTTGTAAAATTGCATTCTCATGAAAATTTCACACATCATACTAGTTTTGTAGTAAAATGTTAATTCAAGAAGGAAGAAGATTAAATATTCATTCATTCATCCATTCACTAATTAATTAATTAATTAATTAATTAATTAATTAATTAATTAATTCAGTGATTTATTAATTCATTCACTCATTCACTCATTTTTTCACCTGGGAATTGACATTAGCTGACCCACACACTTAAAAGAAATAAGTTTAGATTGTTTATTTTAATATGTCTGAAACATACCAAACCATAAGTTTCCTACCGCAATCAGAATTTGTAAAATTGCATTCTCATGAAAATTTCACACATCATACTAGTTTTGTAGTAAAATGTTAATTCAAGAAGGAAGAAGATTAAATATTCATTCATTCATCCATTCACTAATTAATTATTTAATTAATTAATTAATTAATTAATTAATTAATTAAATATTTAATTAAATGAATTTAATATTTATTTAATTTTCTTCCTCCTAAACTTATTTAAATAAATTAATAAATAAATAAATAATAAAATATGATGACTGTCTTTTGGTAATACTTTTGAACGTTTGCGCTTCACATATTTCAAAATGCTGTAGATATTCTTAAAAATCATATTATATGGAATGGCCCAAAGATGCATAACCATAGTTTACAAGGGTTGGAAAAGATACTTAAAATAGGATGGGAATTCCACAGGCTTCATGTGGTCTCTGCCCTTCAATTCTCTTTCAGTGGCATCCAGGCAATTGTAGATTGCACTCTGAAGTTTGGGATTTGACTTTTGTGTATAGTTTTTGTTGTTGAGGTTGTTGTTGAAATGGACATTTCTCCTTTAGTGCTCCAATCTTTGCCCCAACAAGGGGCAAAAATATCTTTAAAAGTATGGGATTTTTATCAAGCATAATATTTTGATCCTGCTTACGTTGGTGATACATCACATGATCACTCATAATCAATATGGGCCCTGAGAGGCCAAAAAATATTGTTAAAAAAATGGCCCTGGCTAAAAAACAAAACTGCTTTTGGAAAGAGAGACAGTTCACTGGAAGCATGCTCTGAGAACTCCACCTGCCTATCTCACTTTCTCCCATGATGATAATAATGATAATTATCCTACCATAATATACTCAAGGCACTCTATAACAACAGTTCATATGCACATTCGTTATGAAAATTGCACACAACAAAAACTTCCATTACTGTTCATGATAACTGTAAAAAGCTTATTAAATGCTTCCCTTATCTTCACCTATGATGAAAGGACAAAAGGAATCAGACAGATGGCTCTATCATAAGAGCCCAAAAGTTCTTTTCACTTTTCTGCATTAGAACTGTATCTGCATTAATGAAACCATATTCATGTTCCTTCTAAAGTATTAAAAATGGCTAGGTAGGTAGGTAGGTAGGTAGATAGATAGATAGATAGATAGATAGATAGATAGATAGATAGATAGAAGAGACAGAGACAGAGACAGAGACAGAGACAGACAGAGATTGTATTTTAAATAATGCATATAGTCAAGCACATGGTATTCCCTAATAATACAGCTTTTTGGGAAACCTATCACCATACATAACAGTGAATAATAGATCTTATCACTTTTGTTTCTCTGTAGAAAAAGTAATATTAGGGGAACACAGCAGTTTTATTTGAATAAGACTGCAATTTTAGATATATGTACCTCTTTTGAGCAGAGAAACATGATTGCTTTGCTGGTAATCTTTGTTCCATTGGTGGATAATGTAAGATTCTCAAGATGTTCTCTAAGACATGATTATTGGCTATGCTAATTGAATTGAAATCCCAAACATCTAGAACAGGGATCCTCAACCCCCAGGCTGTGGCCCACTACCAGGCCGTGGCCTGTTCGGAACCAGGCACATGTGAGCAGTGGGCGAGTGCATGTGCGAAGCTCCCCTCGAGCAAGCAGCAGGTGTCTGCCTATCACTCACAAGAAATTAACCCCTTTCTTCTCCCCCCACCGGGCTGCCAAGCCAGAAAGGTTGGGGACATCAAGTTGCTTGTTTTATAATTTTCCAGTACTTGTGCTGATTTGTAAAATAATGATCATTTTGAAGTATTCTGTTATAAATTGTGTACAAATTCAAAACCTAGACCACTGAAATGTTTCCACATTGAAATTTTGCTTACATTATAGATGAATTATGGATTTACTCAGATTAATGAGGAAAACAGAATCAAGCCTAGACCATAAATTTCAGATGAGAGATTATCCTTTTCAAAATAAGATAACACCAAGCAAAAAGTGTTAAAAGAACTTAGTCTTGTCAGACAGAAATTTCCAGAGCATGACATTTATGAAATTATGCATAGAAAAAAAAATGAGAACTGTAGGAAAGAAGGATTATAGGAATGGAAGATATTAAGATTACTTTCATTCTGGTCAATTTAAATTATACCGTCCTAAAGTAGATTGAAGCTTATCAAATCATCAATCAAATTTCTGGCTAAAATCTAGGGTAAAGCCAGTACGGTTTCCAGAAAAAAAATGTATTTCCTTTGATAAGATGTGCAAAAATGTGCCTTAGCTTCCTCCAACCCTGCATCTGGGGACAAGGAAACAGTGTGGTAATAACACCCCTAAATATAAATTCTAAAACAGTTTTTAAGTCTGTATTTGAAATAATCTACTGAATTTCAAGTTCTATGTTGTCACTGTACTGGCTCTCGTTGTGTACTGTGACCATTAATAGTCTATTCATGAGTGCAAGAACTGCCACAGAATGAGGAAACAAATCCAGAAAAATGTTTTGAGGCTTCAGCTCATCCCCAGTTAAAAAAAAAAATAAGTAAGGAATAGCAATGCTGCCAAAAAGAAATTGGTACAAAGAAGAATCTAGGCCAAAAAATAACATTGAACAGAGCCAGTAAGACAGAATGTTTCCTCCACTGAATTTTGAAGAGGCTATTGCCTAGCTATTTCCTTCTGTTGTTTTCAGTATAGATGTAAATGTGCCAGCCATCCAGGGAGATATGCTTGGATATGTGCTCTTCTTGTCTATTCTCCTATCACTTGCAAAACATAGTCATGCTGGGAAGTCATATCTTATCAGGCATTTGATCTTCTTCCATAATAGATTTTCATTTACTTATTATTTTCTAGGGTTTTTTCCCCTGTTATTTTAAGATGTTTTCCCTGATATTTTATTGGAAGCATAGAAGTGCATTAGAGTAGATGTTGTAAGTACATTGTTTTTCTTTCATTAACCTGATTTTCCTTTATGTATACCCTATAACACAGTAGGTTACAATGCATTGAAATGCTAGTGAGACCAAGAGGTACTTCATATGTAGTATATAGATATAAATGTACAAACCTACACTACATGGTGTTTCATTCTTTAATCAACATATTAATTAGAATACAGTATAAATCATTATTCTTGTCCCTATGATAATAACTAGTCTTCAATAAAAGGAATTGGAACAGGCAATGTGGTTCTCAGAGGACCAATAAATCCTGTGAGAAATAGGTTGGTGTTCATCAGGTTCCCTGTCCCACCCTTTTTATTTGCTTGTTTTGTTTTTTCCTGTTTTTTTTTAAAGATTTTAAATAAGAATGAAGCTGGGATGCTGCAAAACAAAGCATGCAGTCTTATGTGTCTTCAGTAACGCTTTTGGCCCCATAAAAATCCCACTGGACTTGGCATGAACTGCCAAAGATTATCCTGAAGACCAAATTAACATTCTAGTAAATGGGTGATTTGTGATTCATACCTTCATATTGTTTCAGTCAACAATCAGTTTGTACTGGAATCTACATCTCCAACGGAAAATTAGTTTAGAGCTATATAATCAAAGGGATCAGTTTTCCAACTGATTGCTTGTTGCTACCGTACCAGCTTCCCTGCTGTGTAGCAATTTCTGTGCCTGAGTTTCTTGACTCTGTGGCTGGTTTGGCAATGGAGTTCCCCAAGCTTTTAGACCAGGATATGGAACTGAAATGGCATTGGCTGGGATGACCTATGACAGGGGAGCAGTACATCCATCATTGGTCTGCTTGACCTCTCAGTGACCTTTGATCAATCATGGTATCCTTTCTGACTGGCTTTGGAAGATAGCAATGGGCAGCCCTGTGTTGTGCTGGTTCTCCTCCTTCCTCCTACTCCAGTTGGTAGTGATGGGAGGGGGAAGAGATCCAGCCTGTAGCCCCCTCCCTTTGTGAGGTGCCACATGGCTAGGTCTTCGCTCCCCACTTTTTTAACATCTACATGAGGCCACTAGGAGAGATGATCCAATGGTCTAGGATTAGGTATCATCAATATGTTGATGATACCTACATTTATATCTTTATCTCAGGCTGCCTGAATGATGCTGTAGATGTCTTGTCCCAATCAATTGCTTTGGCTCAACCCAATCATGACATGTCTTTAAGTACTTGACTTCTGGTATCAAGGTGTTTTTTTTTTACCTTTGGTCCTGGATGGGTGGGATCTAGCCCTGGTTTGATATGGGGAGTTCTTTTGAATTCACAGTTCCTGCTGAAAGAGCAGGTGGCAGACATTACTAAAAGAGCCTTTGAATATTTTGGGATTGTATGCCAATTGCATCCATTCCTGGACTGGGAGGCTCTACTCACTGTCACTCATGTCCTCATGACCTCCCTTCTGGATTACTGCAACATGCTCTTCATGAGGCTCCCCATGAAAAGCATTTGAAAGCTTCAGTTAGGAAAGAATGCAGTGGTACAGGTATTAAATGGAGGCTGGTACTTGATACATGTAACACCATTGCTTCATGAGCTGCATCGGTTGTCAGTGTGTTTCCAAGTGCCATTCAAGGTACTGGTTGTCACCTTTAAAGCCCCTCATGGCTTGGGACCAGCTTACCTAAGGAAGTGTTTTTTTCCAGTTGTTTCTACCCATCCAATCCAGTCTGGCAGGATAAGCATGCTCCAGGTCCTATCAACCAAACTACAGGTAGTCTTTGACTTACTACCGGTATCATAATTGAGCCCAAAATTTCTATTGCTAAGCAAGACAATTGTTATGAGTTTTGCCCCATGCAGTTAAGTGAATCACTGCAGTTGTTAAGTTAGTAACATGGTTGTTAAATGAAACTGGCTTCCCCATTGACTTTGCTTGTCAGAAGATTGTGAAGGGTGATCACATGACCCCAGGACTCTACAATGGTCATAAATACATGCCTGTTCCCAAGCAACTAAATTTTGATCATGTGACCGTGGGCAGTGATGGGATTCAAAAAAATTTACTACCGGTTCTGTGGGCGTGGCTAGGTAGGCGTGGTATGGTTTGGTGGGCATGGCTTGGTGGGTGTGGCAGGGGAAGGATACTGTAAAATCTCCATTCCCTCCCCACTCCAGGGGAAGGTTACTGCAAATTCCCCATTTCCTCCCGATCAGCTGGGACTCGGGAGGCAGAGAATAGATGGGGGTGGGGCCAGTCAGAGGTGGTATTTACCGGTTCTCCGAACTACTCAAAATTTCCACTACCGGTTCTCCAGAACTGGTCAGAACCTGCTGAACACCACCTCTGACCGTGGGGTTGCTGCAATGGTGGTAAGTGTGAAAAGAAGTCATAAGTCTCTTTTTTCAGTGCCATTGTAACTTTGAATAGTCACTAAATGAGTGGTTGTAAGTCGAGGACTACCTGTAATTTCGTCTCATGGGGACTAGGCGGCAAGCTTTCTGTACTGAACCTCTTTGCCCTCTGGATCATTCTCCCTCCAGAGATTGAGATGTTGACATTTTGTGAAGGCTTGAAGATCAGTTTATATGCTCAAAACCTGGAGACCTGAATGTATTAATAGCTCTGTTTCGTGGTTAAACATCTATGGATTATAATTTTTCTTGGCTGCTGTCTATATAGTAATTAGTTTTTAATTGGTTTAAATTTATTTTATGATTGTTTGTTGCCCAGAGTCAGTTGTTTGAGGTGGACAACCATATACATTTAATAAATAAATAAATCTTTGGGACATGGTTAGCAACTATTATACAGAAGTGATTCCAAGTTGCAGTACTTTAGCTCCTTTCGTGCAGTTCTCAATTCTCGCGTAAAATGCCCAGAGATATCCAGTGAGTCATGCTGCTTTCTCAGTGGGGTAAGCAAAGAGATGTGTGTCCTAATTAGGAGGAGCTGCTAGGGA
The DNA here is from genome assembly GCA_003457575.1 of Thermophis baileyi. NCBI lineage: Eukaryota > Metazoa > Chordata > Lepidosauria > Squamata > Dipsadidae > Thermophis > Thermophis baileyi. The sequence goes on from QLTV01000427.1 coordinate 132,633, forward strand.
TGTCTCTTCAGATTAGTGTGATTAGTATTGGAGAGAGTAAGCACAGGTAATTCACTCAAGCAGTATTGTTCAGTAGTGTTCACCAATTGTCGTCCATTTATACTTTTTTACTACACTGTGTTCCTGTAACTCTGGTGACAGTCAATTGTCACTTTGGGAACCGAAGGACAGATCAGAAGGCTATTCCTGTTTTTGGTCTGTTTACAGTGCAGAGCCAGAGCATGCAAGATAGTTGAACTGCAGTAACTCCTCTAACATGACACAAATCCTCTTGCCTGATTCCAGTTTATAGTGGTCCACTCAGTAGAAGATTCCAAATATCTTCAGCTTATCAGCATATCTACCTCACAAACCCTTAGGAGTGGTTTATGGTTCTCCTTTCTTTTACCAATTCTTATTCACACATTACATGGAACACCATCAGCATTCAGAAACCACTTTTTTACAATTGTTGTCTATAGTTGTATATATAGATCAGCGGTTCTCAACCTGTGGGTCGCGACCCCTTTGGGGGTCGAATGACCTTTTCACAGGGGTCGCCGTGCGCGCTAGCCTGCCATCTTGGAAATGCTCCCAGTTCGGCCGTGCCTGCGGGTCGCCAGACAGCCGGTAGCCACGGAAGTGGGAGACTTCGCCCACCCGCCCGGACATCGCCATTTGAGTTCTTTTACCCTCTGCGCATGCACAGAATGCTTTGCGCATGTGCAGAGGGTAAAAGAACTCAAATGGCGGCATCCGGGCGGGTGGGCGAAGTCTCCCGCTTCCATGGCTACCGGCTGTCCGGCGACCAGCAGGCACACCCGAACCGGGAGCATTTCAACCCTGCTGACGGTGGCACAAAGATGGCAGGCTAGCGCAAAAAGGTTGAGAACCACTGATATAGATCATAATCACATTTTATAACCCTAATCCCCTAAGTGTCCTTTTATTGGAATAATTAAAATAGCAAAGATTATCCAAGATACAAATGAAAGAACTGATGATGACCAATCACCTCTTCACCTGTGGAAGAGACAGTTGAATGGAAGATGTTGAAAGTGTGTTCCTTGTTTAAAGGTACTGAACTCCCAAGAAACAAAATAGGTGTCATTTTTTTTCCTTTTTGCTGGCAATTTTCAGCATCTTTTATTTCCTTTAGGATGCTTTCTAGAGATTATTCCTTTCCAGGTTCTGATTGGTTCTAGTCCTTCTCTGTTCTGCATGCTCTTTGAGGATTAAACCTCTGAATTTTCAGACCTTTAGAATTGTTTCAAAATAATCCTCTTTAGTATTTTCTCAGAGGAACAGCTTTTGCCATTCATTTTGACTATTGCTTGTTTACATTCTCCACATTGTCTTCTTCCTTCTTTTCACAACATTGTGTCAAGGAGTCTGGCATAGGCTGGGAAAGTTTAGAGACAAAGAATCAACAATAGTTTCTATCTTTCAAAAAACACAAACACCTACTTGTTACCTGAGGGGGAAAAATTGATTACAGTAGAAGAGGGAGGGAGGGAGGGAGGGAGGTATATCAATATCTTATTTTTTCGTTCAGCATTTCATATACTCAATCTTATTTTTAGAATTAGGGAACTCTTCTTAATTACAATTGGGAACCTCTCAGGGCTATATATAAGTATCGATATTAAATGATGCTTTTATAATCCTATTTAGCTGAAATGGAGATAGAAGGAAGTAAAAGCATATTTCTACACAAAAGCAAACTTTGTGTTTTTCTCCCTTATGTCCTTTTCCATGATATATGAAAGAAAAACTTGTGAACAGAAAAAAAAATATGGAACTCATGGTTGAACTAGTCGGCTGATGAAACATCTGCAAGCAAAGAACCAAGCTCAAAGAGCACCAAGGACTCTACAGGAAAAAAAGTTTGATATTTCTAGCTTTTGAAGCACTACTTCCCAAATATCTACCTTACTTGCAGCAAGCTTGTTTTCTTTCCTGATCGTGAAATTATCACTGTCAACCATGACACAAGAGCCTGAGGAAGAGAGATTTTAGATGAGGTATGAGGAAATAAACCCTTTAATAATTCAGAAGGCAAATATCAGTCAAATCATCTTTAATTCTTGGAGGTATTCTAGAAATGAAAAAAGAGATGCAATTTATTAGAAAGGACATGAGCCCCTAATTTATTCTCCATAACTATTCTGCCACTGTTGTATAGTTAATAGGTGGATTTGGGGATGAGCAGTAATAGAAATAAACAACCTTAACTTTTGGTTGCCTTTATACCCTGGACTAATAGATGCAAAGCTACAGTGACTATCTTTTGTATTGGACAAGACACATTGCTAAGCAAATCTAACCATGTTTACTAAATCCAGATAAAGCCACTAATCATAAAACCAGCACTCTATAAAGCTGGACTGCAACTAAGCTTTAACAAGGTACAGGAGATGTGGGTCTCAGGCACATGTTATAATCTATCCACTAAAACATTAAGGGAAAAACAATCAAAGGTCTTTCAACAATGGCTGAAAAAAAGCTCTTATGTAAAAAAAAAAAAAGCTCTTAGTTCAATAGTAAAGAAGTGATTCTGTTTTTCTCTTTAAATTCTCAGAGTGTGTGGATAATATTTTGCTGCCAATATACTTTTTATGCTCTTCTGGCCCTGACTTTCAGCCTTATTACTTACAGCTGATTTTGAGCCCAAGCAAAGAGTTGACAGACTTTCTGAATGTTCTACCAGATATTTAAGCACACAGTTCATTTTTATTCATTTCTTAGCAGAATGAATAAGATGATCAAGATGATGAAGGATGAGGTTGTTCACACTGACACAAGAGGGTGGTGGTAGATATTTTAGCCCCATTTGTAGTGTATTATTTTTGTATAAACATCTCAAGGCAGTAAACTTATCTAATGCTTCTTCCTCCCCTATTTACAGTAACCCTCAACTAAGTTGAAAGAGAGTGGCTGGCCCAAAGTCAACCAGCTGGCTTTCATGCCTAAAGGGGAAGTAGAACTCACTCTCTCCTGGCTCCTAGTCTGGTGCGTTAATACCTAGAAAATAATTTGTTTGTTTTTGGCTTAATATGTTGTATGAATTCAGCTACTGTAGTATTTAAACTCTGATGTATTATTTAGTACAAAGGGTGCAACTTCTCAAACAATTACTAAACAAACCGGGAATAGTGTAATGTAAGAACCCAGCCATGATGACAACTGGGTCATTTGTTAGAATGTATTGACCCATTTTTATGCTTTCAAAATATTGGAAATAAAAAGGGAGCGATATACCGTGCAAAAGAAAACATGAGACTAGACCTGGAGACTCACTCCTGCATGTTTCTGGGAAGCTAAGTGGAGAGAATTTGATGTTCCAAACCAAAAGTCTAAAGGTAGAGACAACATTTTTATATGTTCAGACAGACGGTGTGGTGAATGGTTGCTCTGATAGGATGCAGCATCTCAGAAACTGCTTCAGAGACTTCACAAAATGTTCTCCAAGCATTTTGCAGGTACCTAACTCACAGTTTGGTAAAAGTAGGCTTAACAAATATCTGAGTGTGAGTGTGGGTGTGTATGGTTGTGGGTGTAAGTAAATAAGAAACTTGAAAGAATTACCTCATTCTAAAGGCCCAGATGTGTTTTACAGGTTTGTAATATAAGACTTCTGTGGTCATTATTTAGACCCAGTTATTATATGAAACAAAATAAAACCTGCATCATTCACTGGAGTTATACCCTTTTATCCATATGGTTAATGGTTCAGTTTACACTGACGATAAATAACTTCTATTGGATTTTTAGTTTTAATATCCTAGACAGTGTTGCTGTCAACCTGGAGATTACTTGCACATGCCTTTGTATAGATCTTTATAGCATCCAACTAAGCATTGTTTTTCCCTTGGGCCAATGGTACAGGAATATGGACACAAAACCCTTTTTTCCTATATAAATACAGCATAGTGCTTTTGGATAACATCATTGGAGAATGGAACTCCTCAACAAGGAATAATATTTCCATTGCAATTGTTAGAATCAATCCAAGGATTAGAAGTGGTGGCAATGTTCACTGAGTTATAAATCTCAGGTGTTAAACAATGATATCTTATAAGAGATTTTAAACCATCCGACTCTTTTTCAGCTTCAATCATACTGTGAGATAATAGAATTCCTTTCTTGTCTGTTGAAGACCCTACATAGCCCATTAACTATTGGGTTCCATCTCCAACCAAGTTGATGACAGATATTCTAAAATACCAGACATACGTGGGAAAGACATGGGAAAATTAAATTGCTGACTTTGTCCATTATTTCTAAGTAAACATTATATAAATAATATTTATATTGTGAAGATGAATTTGAAAACCTGTTTAATCCTAATGTTGATGTGTATACATTAGAAGAATGTGTCACTAAGGAACATGTATATCATTCTTCTCCAACATGCATCCTTATGAATGTACTATTTCTTATTTATTTATTTAGAAAATTTATATTGCCACCTATTCACACATGGTAACTCAAAGCGGCTTACAAGGACTAGATGTACATGTGTCAAAATGCCCAGCCAATATAGCAGCAAGTTGAAGAAGGATTGATATAATTTAGAGGAAGGTAGAATAAAACTTAATAAAGATGTGATGTCACTCCAAACTGGCATGACTGCAAATCTCAAGATAAAATTATATTTTAGCACACGGTATTAAAGAAATCAGCTGTGAAATCTTTATATTTGTTTCTTTAGTATGCTGTATATAGTAAAGTACAGCAAGGGACCAATATGTTCTAGAATAATGTCAAAATAGCTCTTTTTAAAATTTTCTTCAGCATTCTTAAATACCCATTTTTAGTTACACAGAGGAGCAACTAACTCTGTTATAATATGGCAAAATCAGCTTATGTATTCTTGTGCAGTTCAGGCTACATTTCATTTTTGACTAGCCATGATTCACCTGTGAAAACAAAAAAAAAAGCTAAGTTCATTTTTGGTGAGAAAAGAAATTGTGCTGTAAATCTAATTCAAGGTTTGCAGAGTCTGATTATGCAAAGCATAGTATTGTTTGTCTGCAAAATTGAGTGAGACAAAATTACCAAACTTTTTCATCTTAAGGTGGGGAAAAGTATTCATCCTCTTTATCAATTTGACAGCTGTTTGCAAATGATACATCAGAATTCTCTACAAATTTATGGATGGAGAAATCAAATGTATGACTGATACAGATTTCTCTAGGAGAAGATATTCTCTAATGATTTTTCAAAGCAACATTCACTTTTAGCAGTGACACTTGCATTGCTGATAAAACAGCTCATGGAGTGGAACTCACAGTCTTGTCTTAGGATTGAAGTATGGGAAATATAGGAGATGTGGAGAATAGTATATGAAGGAGATTATAATATATTAATATAATAATTATTATATAATATAATATAACAAAGTAACGATCATATCATGAAAGATTGAACATTCTTGACTGCCATCACTGTATGAGTGCAATGCTACTACACTTTACCCATGAATATTTTTCTAAAAATTCAGGTAAAATCTTTGTAGCAAACTGATTAAAAGACTGGGAGAACAAACTGCTAGAAGTGAAGAATTTAGTTACAATTCATTCATTTAGTTATAATGATAGTCAAAATGATGTTAAATGAAGCAATTACCCCAAAGTGTTAAATCACAAGTTTTAATAAGGTAGAAAATAGACACTGCAAACTAACAGTTGAAGAAATACAAGTAATTAAAATGCTAATAATCTTTTTCAGGCTTTGCCTCAGACTATGGAACTGGCCATAAATATGTTTCTATATATTATATAATTTCTTCAACGGTGATTTTTTTTATACATGGGATAAGAAATCCTAAACAAGGTTCTTGTCTTAGAGCCAAGTTTGATAAAGCATAAATCCTTTTTAAAAATATTTGCTATATAAAGAAGGAGGCAAATTAAGAAAAGAAAACACCTTCTTTGAATTCAGCAGCTACCAGATATTTCAATAGCTTCCCATAATATTCAATGGCACAACTGTATTGTCCTAACTAATATTTAACATCTATCTTCTACTGTTCAATTTAATATAGCAGCAGGGATTGGGAAACTGATCTTGAGTTATAGTAAGATAGGAAAGTTTCTGATTAGTTCTTCTTTATCAGAGGAACTGATTTTTATATCCCCTTTGTCCTTCGCAAGCTACAAGGAAAGCCATCATGGACACTTTATAGAAATAACCTGGAAAGATTCATAGGCAGCCCTAAAATCGAAAACCACATCTTTCTTCACCATTTTCTCCCCATTACCACTAAACCCAGCACCCTGAATCATTAATGATTTTGCATTGGCTTACTAGTTTCAGTGTTTCTTTAAAAAAAAAGTTGATGTAAGATTTTTTTTTTTTAAAGTGCATGCTGTATTCAAAAATAATTGAGCTGGACTCTGAAGTCTCTGAGGTGCAGACAGAGAGGGAGAAAGACAGAAAGATTAATTTTCTTCTATTGGAGAACTAAAGCAGTGCTCTGATTTATGACTCACACACTTTCCAATCCCTCTCTTAACTGTGGTCTTAAATATGCCCTCATTTCAGGATGCTAGAGTGTGTTATGTGAAAGTAATGAGAAATAGAACTTTATTTGTCACATAGGGCAGCTTGTAGGAGCCAAGAGAGATGAACTACTGTTTCATTTCTGTTCCTGAGACCTTGATCAAAAAATACTTCTATACTGATTTAATGTGGTGTTCCTTCTAACAACAATGTTTCAGAGTCCTAAGTGCATGTGGGTCACCCTTATATTATAGAGTGTATTTTTAAAACAAATAGTTCTCAAGACAGATATGACTGTGGATCCTGCACATACCAATCAGCAATTCCAGGGCTAATTCCTTAAAGCAGGTAACATAAACAAATGACATACAGAGTTATATTTGTATTCTGAGGTACAGAGATCAAATACAGCTGTTTGCTTGAGCCAGCCAAGGTCACTGAAAGTTAGACAGAATACAAGTTTAATATATGTGTGGGTAATATACAGTTGTATGAATTAAGATAGGTGGAAATTTAATAATTAAACTACTAAGAGCCAAAAACTTTGAATTAAGATTCAGTATTTTGTAATTTTTTCCCAGTTGTTTTTCTTAAATCCTAGCTTCAGCGGTGGGTTCCTCCCGGTTCAGACCAGTTCTCCCAAACCGGTAGCGACCCGCTGGTGATGTCACGATGATGTTACCGATCCGGTTCGGTCGGTGCAGGTCCGTGGGCGCCATCTTTTTTTAAAAAAAAAATTTGAATTTTTTTTTGAATTTTTTTTTCCTTCTGCGCATGCGCAGAAGCCAAGTTTCTGGCACTGCGCATGCGTCGCCATCTTGTTTTTGGCATTTAAAAAAAATTAAATTTTTGGGGTCTGCGCATGCATATGCGTGCACAAAGTGTGTGCGCACCCACGAGGCACGGCCACGCGGCACGGGAGGAAGCGAGCCGGCAGCGAGGTAAGTTAGAACCCACCCCTGCCTAGCTTCACATATTATTATGGTTGGTTGCACAGTCAGCCAGATGTTTAGATTGAATTTGGCATTTTTATTCAGCTATTGAGTCCTTCCCAAGGACCTGGGATAGGAAGATGTTGTTTGATGGTGTTAAAGGTATTGTTACAGGTTGTAAGCTGTTCTCAGTAAGGCTGCCTTTTGCAATTGACTGATGGTGATTTTGTCAGTGCTGATGGTGTTCAAGTGTTATTTCTGGGATTGTGCCTATTACTACTGATACTATCTTTGCTTTCTTTTGCCACATTCATTTCTACTTCTACTTCTATAAGTCGACCTCCATCTATGATCATAATGGAGCTTGCCCATTACAGTTAAATGTGATGACAACTGTTAAGTGAGACAGTTTGATTCAATGATTTCATCCTCTGTTCTCCCTGACACCATCATTAAACAAACATGAAGATCATTAAGCAAACATGGGGTACCTCATAGTAGGAGAGGCCTGCCACTCAGCTGAGTCCATAAAGAAGGCAGACTAGCAGCAAAAGGCTTTGCAGACCAAAAGCAGGCCAGCAGAAAGGAACAGTCCAGCTAGATTAGGGCTCAGTATTGCACTCCAGTGCTGGAGAAGCTTTCAAAAAAGCCTTTCTGCAGTTTGTTTACCATGAGCAGCTAAATAAAAAGTTCAGGACACATGGGGAGCAGGCCCAATTGCCATGGGGGCCCATCAAGATGGGATGGGGAGGCAGAGGGACTCTGCAGCATCCCTGTGGTTGAGGGAGAATGACTGTTGGGAGGCTTCAGCTACCACAAGTTTGAAACAGGCTCATATATAGCTTTTGGGGGAGTTGTCATAACTTCAAACAGCCATTAAGTGACCTGTCATACACTACCTATATTTGCAGGTCTTTGTATTTTGTGATTTTCTCCGGTTCTTTCACTCCTATCTTGTTGCCACTATCCAGTCTTTTTTCTCTTATTGACAATTGTTAAGTCTATTATATGGAAGGTTCTTGTCTGTCTGAATTGTTATTATCATTCCTATTCAAATGTTTATCTTTTATTTTGGAATAAATAAGGATAGATGAAACTTGAATTTCTTTTCTCTTCTATGTTTCCACGCCTTTGTTTTCTGGATTCACTATCAAAGCCATCCTTAATTAGTGGGAATTTGTGATTGAGAGAAGATGTTAAAGGTCACAGGCTTGTGTCTTCAGCCTCATGCTTCTAGGAGCAATGTATATATATACACACACACATACATACATTGGATGTAGTAATTTACTATGTCCTCTTCCATTTCATAAGACTCGTTAATTATCTCTTGGAATGAAGCCGAAGATGCTGTGAATGATCAAAGCCACTGGAAATCACTTGCTGCCCAATGAGCTCTACACAGGATCTAATGATGATTGTTAATTACTTTCCCAAACAGAGGGAAAATATCCTATTTCAGCATAACCCTTTGCGTTCAGCTAGAGTCCATTCCAGAGGTGGGTTCCTACCGGTTCGGACCGGTTTGCCCGAACCAGTAACGACCCGCTAGTGACTTCACGATGACATCACCGATCCGGTTCGGTCAGTGCCAGTCCGTGGGTGCCGCCATCTTTTTTTATTTATTTATTTTGAATTTTTTTTTTGAATTTTTTAAATTTTTTTTCTTCTGCGCATGTGCAGAAGCCAAGTTTCCGGCACTGCGCATGCATCGCCATCTTGTTTTTGGCTTTTTTTTTTTAAAAAAAATTTTTTTTTACTGCGCATGCGCATGCGTGCAAAGCGCACGCGCGCCCCCGAGGTGCGGCCACACGACGCGGGAGGAAGCGAACCAGCAGCGAGGTAAGTTAGAACCCACCTCTGGTCCATTCCTTAGATCTATCAAAGTGGTTTTCCCTCCATACTATCAATATTCAGGTAGGAGATAGGAAGAAGATTTTTCTATGGCTGCACTTAGATTAAGAGACATCATCACTAATTATATTTGCTTTGCAACCTGTCTAATGGTTCTTCATTATTTGTTAACAGTAATGTTTCAGAGTTACTACCAAGAAAGTTAAGATTCTGTTGACTGTTCAAAAATTAGATTTAAAAAGAGATGTATATTATTCTATTTTTAATTTAGTAATCCAACAGCAAGTCAAAATGCCTACCTCATTTGCAGTTATTTATCTTATAAATAAGGCAGGTTATGAGAGGGACATGGAAGTAAATCTATAAAATCATTCATGTCTCGGTAATCTAGAAAGAGAAAGGTTTTTCTATACCTCTCACATTAGAATCCAGGATCATCTATCCAAGTGAAAATTCTGCAGGGAGATTCAGAATTTAAAAAAGAAGTAATGTTTTTCAGTAATGTATAGGTAAATTTCACTTTAAACTCATATAATGATGAACCTAAATTTAGAAGGTTTAAAAGAAAAATTGAATAATTAATGGAAGAAAAGGACTGTCAATAGCTGCATGCTAACTGAAGATTCTGATTTTGATGGTTATATATTACCTCCAGAATCACAAGTGGAATGCCTTATATCAGGGGTATCAAACTCAATTTCATTGAGGGCCGCATCAGGGCTGTGGTTGACCTCGGAGGGCTGGGTGGGTGTGACCAACTGTGTGGGTGTGGCCAACTGCATGGACGTGGCCAGCTTGACGCCACTCCCCAAACTGCTGGCATGTTTCCTCTTCGCATTGGATAGACCGGGTGAAAGCTACGCTGGCCCGATCTTTCCTCTTCACATTGGGTAAACCAGGACGGCCCCATGGGCCAGATCTGACCATATCGTGGGCCAGATTTGGCCCGCGGGCCTTGAGTTTGACACCCCTGCCTTACATAAAACAGAAAAAGACTGTTGCCATGCTGATTGTACATGGCTGACAAGATGTATGTGATGGAAAGGTAGACTACATAGATCTTTGCTGTGATCACTTGGGCTTTCATCTAAGACAGGGCTGTCAAACTCGCGGCCCGCGGGCCAGATGTGTCACACACTGGCCACGCCCATGCCTGGTTTAGCAAAGGGGGGGAAAGTCACGATACGTCATGTGATGACGCCGTGATGACATGAGTTTGACACCCCTAGTCTAATAAATTCAAAAGCCCTGCTGGATCTCTGTCCTTTTAGAGGTAAACCGAGTACTGGATTACCATAATCTTTTATATTACACTAGAAATTGCCACTTTGCAGATTTCTGAGGTTGAAAAATACTAACATTTTCTTAGTCAGCCAAAGGGGTCAGCAGAGAACCTGAATATAATTACACACTGTAAATTATGAATATGAACTTCTATCTATATTCTAAAGTCAAGACATATTTGCCATCTCTGTAAATGCTACGCTAAAGGTATAAAGACAGTAAAATGAAAGTTAAGCCACAATGTTCTTAGGAAACTGCTGTTAATGCAGATAATTGGGACCTTGGAAAAGCTAATCAATTGATCACAAATGATTTAAATTATTCTACTATTGATCAGATCTATGTGAGAGTGCTTGGGAAAGGCAAACAGATCTTGCAAGCAAGATTTCTAGGGTGTGTTTTTTAAAATACTTATTTTTCTGGACATTTAACACATCAATTCATTGTCCTGAGGTTTCTTCCTGGACATGAGCTAAGGAGAGGCAAGACAGAAGTTGAGATAATAAAGAAGGGTTTCAGGCAGATGTATTACATGATAAGAACATTTTATAAGTTTTATATGTATGTATGCATCCTTTGCAGGATGAGCTTTATATTCACCTTATTACAGGCTAGATGGGTCTTCAGTCTGGCCCAGCACTATTTTATTATGTATTTAAAAGTATTCTTTCTCACAGGTTAAAGATGCCAATCAAAATATATTTCATTACACAATAGCTTCAATTACAGCATGATATACCAGTTGCATATTTTACAAATTGGTGATAATTACTTCCATAGTCCTTTATTCCCTTAAGATCCAGACATTCAGGAGCTAATTTCTAGTAGTCATTCATTTATTTCTAGTAGTTATGATCATTAAGGAAACTGACAAAATAAAATTGCACTATGGATATGGATAATTACATCAAAGTCTGAAATTCTTCATGGAGCAATAAGCACAATAGAAAAGCACTAATTTTTTTTAAAAAAAATTCAATTCTACATTTTAATTTTCCAAGATGTACAGTGCCCAATATAGCAATCACAGAGAAATGGACCTTGACCTTCATATATCTTAACATTCCTTAATATAAAGAAAGTCTTATTTGTACAACAGAACAAAAAAAATCTAATCTGGTCCTTTTCTAATATGTAACACTTAGTTAAATAAATATATCAGACATAAAAAAAAAAGAACCAGGAAAGTTAAACAGCTTGAAAAAGCATCTAGTTCAATAGGGCAAATGTAATTAAGGAAAGAGAAGGGAGATTAGAAAGCATCAAAGGGGGTTTAATTATCAGTTAAAGAGTTTTTTTCTCAATATAAATTAACTTATTTGGGAAGTAAAGAAAAAGGAGACAATTTCCTTCAGTTTTAGGATATGACTAGGGGAACTAAGTCAGATCAGCGGTCGGTTGCTCCTGGTTCGGACCGGTTCTTAGAACCGGTAGTGGCGGTGGCGGGAGGCTCCACCCACCCACCTGGGACACTTCTGCGCATGCGCAGAAACATTGCGTGTGCGCGCGAGCGCAAACCGGTAGTAAAGGGTTTTAGAATCCACTACTGAGTCAGATGTTTACTTTATCAGTTTCTACATCATCCCAAGAAAAGACAGGAGACGGATACACCAGGAAATTTGTGTCTTGTGTAGGTGACAACTTTCTTCTTCAGAAGTTGAAAAATGGTAAAGGAGCAATTTTCAAAAGTAATTAGAAAGTGATGTTTGCAAATGTGTTGTCCTTTAAAGCAGGAGTGTCAAACTTGTGTCATCACGGCGGCGTCACGTGACATATCACAACTTTTTCCCCCTTCACTGAACCAGGCGTGGGCATGGCCAAGCGCGTCATGCATCCGGCCAGCCCTGCTTTAAAGGTCTTCACTCAGTTGCAGCAACATGGCTGATCCTGTAACTGCTGGCCCTCAAACTGATGAAAGACTGCTGTCCTGCAGCTGCCTCATGAGGACCAGCTATGTAGAGCACCAGTGGGCAATCTACTGTTCTAGCTTTTTCTAGACAGGTTTCAAAGAATCAGACTATTCACCATTCCTTGGTCTTTGCTGCAGTTTTTGGGGTTTGTTTTTGCAGAGGCATGTTCAATTTACCATATGTCTCCAGAAGTCCAGTTTCTTGGAAAGAATTATCAATTAAGAATATTAGATTTTAGACATTAGGAAGACTGGTGTGTAATTAAAAGAAAAGAATGAAGAGTGAAGAAATATTTCTTAGATTAACTATAAAGGAAGTAATTCAAAACTATCAGAGAAATTGAGATACAAGTATTTTAATGGCTGTCAGATTTTGCTGATGACATGTATGAATTGAGGTCAGGTAATCAATTTCCTTGGAGGTATTTCACATCAATGAATAGAGTTTGTTTTAAAGGAATGAGCTTTGTGCCAGAGGTTTTGTAGTTTGTGCTAATGAGAGGCTGCCTATCAAACTTAAGTAGCATCAAGTTGCTGAGAACAAGAGCTCTTGGGCATTAAATGGTTCCTACCAAATACCAAAGTCATTATCATGATTGGCTGTTATGGCCCTCTAAACAGCAAAAGTGATTAAGTTGGTCGTTATGAAACCCTGAAGATGCATAATTATGAAAAATATAGCTTGAGTGAAAGCATATTTTCATCTTTAGATTGCTTTCTATCTCAGAAAGGAAGATGTGCTTGGATGTTTCAAAAGCATAATTGTGTTATTCAGACACTCAAGGATCAGAAAACTGTGCAGCATTGGTGATTTACTGAGACGAAGTAAATACATATATCTGATGTGCATTCACCACCATGGGTCTTATTCTGACAAGAATATTGCCATTAATTCAAGTATAACAGCAGAATCAGAATACACATGCACATTAATAGCATTTATCCCTTCTCTTAGCAATTGCACATAATTTTTTCCTACAACCTATAACTTCTCATTGTAATTTCTGAGATATATATTTGCCCTGTAAATCAATGCTAGAGGCACTGTAAATCAAATTGTAGGCTCTGGCATCATCAGAAACTTTTAAATGTAGGCTATGTCATATTTTTAAATTACCACTCCACATGTATTGTTCTTTCTGAATTCATATTACAAGTTGCCATTTCATTGCCTTCCACATTCAAGACTCCACTAAACGTAATAGAATTCTCTGTATGCACTTTAATTGAACTCAGTTTTTTAAAAACATTAGGAAACTAAGGAGAAACATATGCTTTTAGAGTTAGGATTGATCTACAACATCTAGGATAGTGAGAATCTTTTACACTGTTCTCCAAGGAATTTAATTGGGTCTTCCTCATTTTATACCTTTTTAACTTGGCTCTCAACATTTTTATCCTGCTCTGGCTGCAGTGAAATGTAAAATGTTCTTTTCCCCATTTGTCTTTTGCATATAGCACCACTGCCTTTTTTTAAGCCTCATTTTATGAAGTGTTTTTGGTTGTTGTTTTTTTCTGGAATGGATAATAACCACAATAACCTGAACTGCAGATAATGGTCTGAAATAGTGAAAGGAGATAATGAGGTACCAGCTAGCTATGTGAATCAAGGACAGAAAACTTATATATAGATAAGACCTTGTATTTTTATTGGCAAGGATTTTCAGAAATGATTTGCCCTAGGGTTAAGAGAAAGTGACTGGCCCATGGTCACCCAGATGGCTTTGTGCCTAAGGCAGAACTAGAATTCATGGTTCCTTGGTTTATATCCTGATATTTTAACTACTACTCTGTACTGACTCTCATATGGGCTTAGGACAATTAACCACAGGCACATGTCTGCACCCATTCCACCAAGGGCCCCCTACCGCAACCAACCCATCACGGGCATTTATCATTGGATGATCCTCTACCAGCACTTTTCCCCTGACAGTGGTCCATCGGCGCTCCTCCAATGCACCCTCCTCCCAGGCAATTTGCTGGAGGATAGTTCTCCCTAGCCAATCCACAGCACAGGACAAATAACCGCGCATCCTCGCTTCGTCTTCCCATTGGCGCAGTCTCTTTTCAACGTGGCTTCCTGAAGTGGAAACTGGAAAGGTTGAGGGGGGGCAAACCCTCTGCAATTTGTGTGCACGCAGGGGGCTGGGATGGTGAATCTGCTTCCTTCCAGACATTCCACACTGTTGCCGGGAGCCCCTTGGCTGATTGCTGCAGATTCGTGGCAAGGCAGTGGATGGGCAGAGATTCATGGTGGTTCTGAAAGGGAGCGACTGGCTAATAATAGAGTCCTTCCAAGCACATCCAGAAATCAGAAATTTGTTTTCAGTTTCAGGATCAACGTTCTGAAGAATCTGTCAAGAAAGTTTGCATAACAAAGCCCCCAAGAAAAAGGCATGATAAATGTGAAGGATCCCCCTCTCGGAAAAAGAACTATCAACCATGCCCCGAAAGCTTCTCCCCAAAAGCATAGTCTCTGTAATTGTAGTCAGCGAAAATAAAATGAAAACATTAAAGAAAGTCATTTTCTCAGAGAGAGAAAGAGAAAGATGGGGAGGGGGGAGAGAATCTCTTCCCCCCCACCCCACACAGAACTGGATGAAATGACATTATGCATACGAAAATGTCCAGAAAGATGTTTGCAACAAACATTGCAATCCCAAAAAGGGAATCCATTAGCCTATTTTAAAAGAAAGGTGCTTTCTTGTAATAGAAGCATAAGACACTAATCCTGATCTGTCATACAATTATTCTCCTGGTCAATATGTCTTCTTCGATCTTATTAGGACAATGTTTCGGGTTGATTTCAATATCAGGCATCTTCTCCTCTTCTGTCTTCTCCTTTCTCTTCTCCCACCCCACATTTCCTTCCTCCCCAAACAAGGTCATCTCTTTTTTTTTTAATGAGGACTAGCAGTTCCTCATATAAGATTAAGTTCTAATTATGTTATAAAACTAAGTGCTTTTCTATATAATAATATTCCCTAAACAATATCAAGCATATTGTTTGTGTCCCCAGAAAGAGCAGTGATGTGTTCAGAGTCATGGGGCTCACTTAACAAATTCTATTTTATGACATTTCTTGCCACAGTTGTTAAGTGAATCACTGCAGTTGATAAGTTAGTAACCTGGTTGTTAAGTGAATCTGGTTTCCCTGTTTGACTTTGCTTGTCAGAAAGTTGCAAAAAGTGATCACATGACCCCAGGACGCTGCAACGGTCATAAGTATGAACCAGTTGCCAAGCATCTGCATTTTGATCACATGATCATGGGGATGCTGCAAAGGTGGTAACTGTGAAAAACGGTCATAAGTCACTTTTTTCAGTGCTGGTGTAACGTTGAATGGTCACTAAATGAAATGTTGTAAGTCGAGGACTACCTGTAATTTTATATTTTTAAGTGACCATAAAAGTGCTGCAAGTATTGATTCTAGTGAGTAGGCAAATTCACTAATATGGAAACTGAAAAAAATGAGGATTGATTATATAGAGAATAGTCTTCGGGAATATATATATAAATACAAAACCAGAATGCTGAAGGAGAAAGTAGAAACTCTGAGGCCATCACATTTCATTAAGCTCTTCAGAAAGGCATAAAGAATAAGGCTTTGAAACATTGAGTTCTTGATGGCTCTTAGCTGACTGCTGCTTCAGAATCCATCATCATCTGTATTGTATTGTATTGTATTATTTGCAATTTTGATTTTATTCTTCTATTTTAAAAAAATGTTGAACTTACACTGAAACCTTATCACTTTTTTGATCCTGGCATATGGTCTAAAACAGGGGTCAGCAACCTGCGGCTCTGGAGCCGCATGTGGTTCTTTCATCCCTCTGTTGTGGCTCCCGGTCACCGGTCGCCGCCACAATTTTGAGAGGAGCTTCCAGTTGGGGGGGAGCAGGGCATGCCAGGAGAAGACTCTATGGCAAGGGGCGGGTTTTCCGGTCAGCTCCACAATTGATAGGGCTTTCGGTTAGAACTGGTAGAGGAAAAAGGACGCCGCGCTAGGAAGAGACTCTATGGTGGGGCAACCGGACTTCTGTTCGGCTCCAGAAGTGAACAGGGGGCTTCTGGTTAGGACCTTTGTGGCTCTTTGAGTGTTTAAGGTTGCCGACCCCTGGTCTGAAAAAACAAAAAAGACAAAAAGGAAGCAGATATTTCAGTTCATCTTAATATGCAGTTTAATACTCTTTTTAACCAGATATTTTAATACCTTTTTTGTTCTGGTTTTTATTTTGTTTTGTTTCTGGGTAATTACCTCTGCTTTCCCTGGTTTTGCTTGGAACAATGCTTCAGTGTGTTAGAAAAGTAAATCAGTGCTGACATTACTTGCTCTAAGAAAGTTTTTATCAGCAGAAACAGTCAGTATTGCCCTGGGCACTCATCAATAACCAATTATGAGATCATCTGGATTTTCCAGCTTTGTATTTTTACCCATTTGAAAAAGTGCGAGAGAGAAGAAATGAAATGATTACATTTATTGCTACAGTTTGTTCCTTCCTAACTGCAATACAAGAAAAAAGATGACCCTGATCTGCTACTACTTTGAAACAAAATGAATATATATCCTATGCAAGAAGAATATACAACTTAAAACCTTTAGGATAGCAGCTAAATCTGGAGAAGTAAACAAAGAACAACAGTCTGATAACCTAGTTTTCAACAAAACATTTTCTATTTTAAACATTCCAAATTGTGTCCCTTTCTCATTTGGGAATTACGCATCTTTCCACAGTGTGTTATTTTAAGTGTTATGCAAATTAGTCTCTGACAACTCTGCAAGATTACTTTACTTCCTCTTTTTTGGCCCCATGAAGTTCATGGTTTCACAAACTTGTACTTATTTCACTGATTACCCATTTCCCATTTCTCTCTGTGTCTGATGTACATGTATAATATTTTGTTTTATATATACTGTGTATTCCTGCTAAGAAAGCTCCAAGGCATTAAAATGAAAGATGTTTAAAAAGAAATTAAGTTTGCTCAAAACTCCAGAAAATGCTTTAGACTATTTATCCAATTCTAATGATACTCAGAGTCCTTTCATACTGCTTTCAATATCGTTTTGCATTTTCTTAATAAGACCTTGAGGGCAGGAAGAAGATTGGGAATGATTATATAAATTCCAAAGAAATGAACGATTGTAGTCATTGTCAGCTTGCTCATGGCTGGCATGCTGATACAAGGATTTGGTTTTCAGTGAGATAAATCTTTCCCAGAACATGTCAATAGAAACACATAGGACAGTATTGACTAAATACAAAAAATCACTGCATGACCTTTGTAATCTTGAGCAAACAGCCAATACAAATTCATTGCATGTAGATGACAGCAAGTCAGTAGTTATTTGATGCAAACTGCTAATCATTCAGTATTATAAAACCAATTACATGCATCATCCAATGATGTGGTAAGATAAGTTTATCAATCATGATGTCTCCATAAAGCCAATAAGGCTAGTTACATCAGTGAAAGTTGATTTATTGAAAATGATTGAAAATACTTGAAAAAATGTATTCTACAGCCTCCATTTGCAAACACATATGTATGTGGGAATATACAAAAATTCATACATAAGTAAACTTATATTTAGAGAAGGAAATATTGACATTTTAATAAATTTATTCATGTAGGTTTTCCAATATTGTTTTAAGATAAAATATTAATACTGCAATTGAGCAAACATTAACCAGGAGCAGCTTTCAAAAATCAAATTAGGGAGAGGAGAAGAGAATGGGTTGTTTATAACATGCAACCGATAGCCTTACTTTTCAATTTGTAAAACAAATGTGAACACATATCAGTAGAGCACCATAAAAAAAAAGTAAATACATGTGTACAATCTTTCTGTAATTTAGGAAACTGTGGGAAAGAGACATAGATTCTGAGTAAACGAAGCAAGACAAGAGTTAGAAATCAGAATATAGTCTTCAAACAAGCATATTTCTTGGCTCAAGCACTGTCAGGGGGAGGGAAATGAAACTGAATAACATTAATACATATGCAATAAAAATGGGAATATTGGGAATCTAATGGAAAAACTTTTTATTATTTATTTATTTATTTATTTCGTCAAGCATGTATTAGATAACAGATATACTGTAAGTATAAACATGATTATGAATACATGAAATGGATACGAAGAAAAGGGAACATTAGGACAGGGAGGGTAGGCACGTGGGTGTGCTTATGCACGCCCCTTACAGACCTCTTAGGAATGGGGTGAGGTCAACAGTAGACAGGATAAGGTTAAAGTTATGGGGGTT